>VWZS01008230.1:1144896-1296380 GCA_013397075.1 Rhabdornis inornatus | reverse complement strand
TGCAACTTTATAAAACTATGTAGCACAAAAGGCCAAGATTTGCACTGTGAACAGTTATATTAATGTTGCACATAATGGTCATTATACTCTAACTACGTTTTTTTATCCTCGGGTGCTTTTGAAGGTCCCACTGATATACCCCAGCATTAATTTGTGAGTTCCGAAAACAAGTGTAGTTCAATGTAGTGACTGCATGACTATGTTATATACGAGACAGAAAGATATGTGCAGGTGGTGCTGAAAAACAAAACTCAGGAAATGGGCCAAAATTAATTATACCAGTTCCCCAGAAAACAGGTATTTTTAAATTACTAAGGTGTATTAGCTGGCTAATAATCCCCATGGTGAAGTTGTACACAGGAAATTGCCTTTAGCAGTTGCCAGGCTGCTGTCAAAACACTCTGTGGAGTCCTGAAAGCAGCCACGACTGTGCTCACAGCCTCTTTCCATGTCCCCTTTTATAGTGTGCCTTGATGGGGCAGGGATGATCCTCTTTGCTCTCCTGAGGACAGGGAGATCCCTACATGGTGTTCCTATGATGTGGAGCAGAAAATGGTGCTGCCATGAGTGACATGGGAATGGAGCACATTCCTGGAGGCCATGGCATGTGTGCATAGGGACAAGGACCATGGAGCGAGGGAAGGACAGAGCACAGCCTGCTGCCTCAGGCATGATTGGTTTCCCAGCCACAAGCAGGAGAAATAATTTCTTGGGACCTAAGTGCTGTTAGTAGAGGGAGCAGTACCATATCTTTTTCCTTTTTTTTAATTTCAAATGATGACTGCACTGGGGTTGGTTATTTACATATAATTACAGTCTCTGCCCTATTACAAATTCTGTATTTCTTAAATAGTTTATAGACTATGTCCTTTAGAAAAAAATTTGAATTTTTTTATTAGGCTGTTTTTCTAGCAAAATAGAAAAATATATATTTAATAAAAGTATATATTTAATGAAAATATAGTACATTTTTCCTGCAAGCTGTTTAACGTACAGGCATATTTCAACCATTAGAACTTGGCAGTTTCCATATGGATTCAATTTTAACTCAGTCTTAAATGGCATCTTGTTAAATATTTTTAGGCATTTTTAGAACTTGTTGTTTTGAAATAAAATCTGCCATAGCAGCAAACCAATTTCAGAAGACAATTATGAGGGTGATCCAAATCTTAAAATTTTAGAATTGATCTGAAGATGGCATCAGACAATATGCTTCGATAAAGTCTTTCCTGAGAAGATGAAAAGTTTTAAAGAGAAATTGTACCACACAAAAGTTAAGATAGGACAATTCTACCTCTGTACATCTAAAATTTTAGAGTCTAGAAAAACCAAAGGAATGGCATGTTCATGTCTGCTCACCTTCATATCACCTACAGGGTTGCAGTATTCCACTTGCAGGGTTGTCACTTTAGAACAGATTTCAGAGAATGACACGCATCCATATTTTCATCAAATTGTTGGTCTAATATAAAATCAATTGTGATCTCAGAGGCTTTTATATTTATTCATTATTTTATCCATTTGTATTCATTTTTATTCATTGAATTTTTATTCATTGATATTCTTGGCAGGTATTCTAGTGTGTGTATGGGAAGAGGATTATGCTGTAAGTGGATCACAATCCCAGCTGATGCTGGCCATTAAAAGTGCAGCACTGAGGAGATGCAAGGTTGTGGTTTTCCAGAAGTGTTCTTGTGGCCACACTCTTGCTGCTGATCATTCAAAAAATGTTTAGGAGTACCTGTCAGCTCAGTCTTTTTACAAGTTGCTGTTTGCAGGACTAGGCTCTTATCTTCAGTCTTTTCTGATGTCTCAGGTTTAGTGGTTTAAAACTTTCTGACAACCATTATCCTTCAGTAATTTTCATAGAAGAAGAGTCTCCATCCTAAATTCCAGAGCAGGCCAATCCCACATCTCAGTTGTGCTGGTTAAGTTTTACACAGCTATGAACTTGTTACAATACAACTTTTAATGTATCTTCCAACACCTTGGCAGACCTCTAGGACAATTTATTAACCATCTAGGGAAATAACGAGAGACCTCCTTTCATTTGGAGCCTGGGGGCTGTGAATTGATGCTCGTTTTTTCCAATGATCTGCAGTCACTGACAAAATACTTAAAGAATAGAAAATAAAATACCATCCAAAGATAAAAATGTGATTTATGCATTGAATTTGAACTTGTGATATTGGTTTTTATGAATATATAGATTTTTAAAAAAATCTTTTGTGCTGTAATGGGCTATAAGTGCATTTGTACGTTGAAGCTGTAAAAAAAGAAGTTGATCTCGTCTTAAAATGATTTGGTAGTATTTTAATATATCTGCATCCACTTAGACTGTAGAAAAGACAAAGAAAAATTCTGTGCTGCTCTTAATGTGTTTTAGTATATGATGCTGAACAGCCAAATGCAGCTCTCAAATGCAAGACACTGGAAGATATTACAAGGAACAACATGGAATTGGACTTAAAATTATAACTGCATCTGTAATTAACTCTATCTTTTTTTCTATGTATTTGATAATTTGGATGGGAAACAAAAAATGCTTAGATTAGAGAAATTCAAATTAAGGCAGTTAAATTTAAAGGATGAGTGTCAATAAGTAAAATTTGCTTTATTTTTAAGGAGGAAATTGTTTCTGGTGCAATGCTTAGATATATTTATGGTAAAGACACCACTTTCTAATTAAATTGCTTGATGTTAAAAACTGAGCAATGCCTGTGGGTTCCCTGTTGTGCCTGGAGACTTGTACCCCTTTCACTGAAGTGAATTTCTGCTGGTGTCATCTGAACTTAATAATCCTTCTGCACTTTACACAGTGTTAATTGGCATTAATTTTTCTGCCTTGTTCCTCCATGTTTGTCACTTCCTGCAAGGAATGAGTTTTCATGGATTTCAGGGTAGAAGCGACAAATTTGCATTGCTCTGCATCTGAAGCGTAATTTTGTGTTGCTGTTATACATTTTATTGAGCCTTTTTTCTGGTATGAATTCCACTTGGAAAAGTTGTGGATCGAATGCAAAGTTTGTTTCTCCTGAAATCTATCACCTTGCATTTTTCAGTCATCCTCAATTAGTAGATTAAATGTCTGGAATTAGTTTGGGCATTCTTGCTGGTTTCGTTTCATGGAATACAAGCCTTTTGTCTTGCCATAGTTGTTTTTTTTTCTTTCCCCTGTAAAATAATAGAAAAGAATAACAGAATAATTCTCATGTGAATAATTATTCTATTTAAATGGAAATGTTCTCTGCCAGAAAGTGTTGTTTAGACAGAACTGAAATATTTCAAGGAAAATGATAAATTTTTAAAGTGTGCTACAGGTTAGATAGAACTTCGCCTGTTTTAATTTAAAAGAAAAATAAAAAATCAGAGTCTCAAGTTGGTTCTGATCATTGCATGTGATTATTAACACTAAAACTATGTCTCTTGGTAGCCCTAGACAAAGGTAAAGCTCACAGCTTTCTTGGAAATTACAGACATCTTATAGGTAAAGAGCTGTGAGGCTCTTTAGTCCAAAAATTCCCTTCGCCCTTGAGTATCTTTGCTTTTATTGCTAGTGATTCTTTTCATATGGTGAACGGAGGAAAAGAAAATAAATCCAAGGAGTGGCATTTTTTTCCCATTCATTAATGAATGAAGTTTCTTGCTCAATTTAGGTGCTTTATATCCTTGAAGATCCTTGAGGATTAGCATACTATATTCTTTCTGCTCCTATGTATGAACATTTTATGTTTGTATCTGACAGAAGGAATTCACATTGCCCAAACTCAGAACTGAAAACAAAATACTACTATGGAGTATTTCTTACACTTATGCCTTTAGGAGCAAGGAACAATTATATTATCTGTTGACTCTCAGAGAGAAGAAAGAGGAATTCATCACCACTTGTAACCTATAGATGCTACTGGTTGAAATGACAGTGGGCTCCATGTAGCAATAAATCATGGAGAACTAGAAATCATAAAGTTTTTAGAATCATGGATTTCTAACATTTTTAAAAGTCTAGCTTTTTAAATTAAAAAGTCATGATGTACTGTTTTAATAATGCAACCTTTTTTAATAGAATAGGTAGCTATAAAAGATGTATCAATATTGTACCACTTTTTTTGGGCCATAGGTGTATGGAAAGTGATTGTATCAGAAGTCAACCTGATTAAGTGATGTAATACCCATGAAAATAAATGGTGGGGAAGGGATCTTGATTTATTGTTTCACTGTAACAATTAAATTTCTGAAGCTACTCAAAGGTGGGTGGGGGGGGTGGGTTCTAATGTAATTTTTAAATTTCTGTCTATGATAACTTTGCACTTCAGTCTGAAAAAGGGATACATGTTAAGACATTGCTGGGCTGAGCTACTGAAACCCTTCCCCACATCCCCACCTGTCTGCCATGGCTCCTGCAGGCCCCCAGAACACTGGCATTAGTTAGTGAGTCTCAGCTGAGTGCATAGGAGACTGTAGATTTTAACTTTCTTGTAGAGCATAATTCCTTTGGGGAAAGACTTTTTTGGGATATTCTTGTGGGAGTTTTCTGGCCAAATCGTTTCAGCAGGCTACAGGCTTTTACAAAACTGATGATGCCCTTTGGGAATGTAGTTTTCAGCACTGTTTGTATCTTGCCTCGAGAAACAAAGAGGACAAGCATAAGGAGAGGCAGTGGCTTCAGAGCTTTCTTCTGTGACCATTAAACTTTCTGTGAACATTTCAGGAAGATCTGGACCCCAATCACAGAGTATCAGCTTCAAGTACAATTGTGCAAATTTGCTTTATTATCTGAGAGATTAGTTGCTAGGTCTGGTTCCTGTGAGCTGTGCAATCCTACTGCATGAGCCTTCTTTCTCTTCTTCCCTGCCTTCCTTCCCTTCCTGTAAAATCCAAATAGGAACAGCCAGTTGTTTCATATAAGATCAGTAAAGAAAGCTCTCTCTCACTCCTTAAATTAAGCTTTGCAGTGCTCTAATAAAGGACAAGCAGTTGTTATGTGCTGATATTTAAATAAATGTAAAGAATATCATTAGAAGAAAGCAATGAATATAGAACTGCAGAGTCAAGGATCAGCATCATCAAAATAGGAATCTGGGATGGGATTTGAGATTAGTGCACTTGGAATTCATGGTAAGTTTTTGTGGTACTCTCTATTGTTATGTCTAAATATTTCTAAAGGGAAGGGATTATGAACTTTAGTATTTTTGATTGTGTACCATAAAAAAATGAGGAGGCCCATGGCAGGGATTGTTTTCTTAGCCAATTATGTGAGAAAATATTTACATGTTCAAGAAATCTCAGTAATATAATTCCTTGTTTTTTATGTTGCTTAGATATCAGTGGAGCTTTCTAAATATTAGCATATTTCCTGCCACACAGGGCTGAGTATTGTCTTTGGGAGAAAGAAAAGCTCTTGTCTTTTCAACAGGATAAGCAGATTCATGTTTATCCGAATTCAGGATGTAGATGTTTTCTGCAATTAGATTTAAAGTGCTCTCATAGTGAATGATTTTTTTAGTTACAAATGCCCACAGGGCATTGTGCCTGAGTGGTAGCATGTCTCATATCACTTTTGTGGAGCAAGGAAGATAGACCCACAAACATCTCTGGAGCCAGCCATGACTTGGCCCCGTGGTTTCTGAACTATCTTTAGCTGGTAGATAGTCTTGATAGCTGTTGCTAATAATAACTTTGGTAGGGTTAATAGTCCTAAAATCTAATCTGAACAGAGTTTTTCCTTCCACAGTTGCAAGGAAGAAAAATTCTTAATGCATTAGAAAATTAAAATGTTTTATTACCTTAAATTGTACCCTCGCAGTGGGGTAAATCAAATTGCATTACTATTCAGAAATCTATCTGTAAGCTGCATGGTGCTATATGAACAAAGTGGTTAGCAATCATTCTTTTTATGGTAAGAGAGGGACACAGATAATTTGTATTCATGTTATCAGGGCCATTTTCAGGGTTTTCCTCAAAGCAGAAGCTACGAGTGTGCCTGCTGCCTGTTGTGTAAAGCTCTAATATGCTTTCTTATGGTCACTTGTTTTGATTGAAGAGGAATTGCTAGAGCTGAGAGGACAAAATGAATGCTATTACAGGGAGTGTCACAAGCACAGAGAAAAGAACAAAACTTAGTGAGCCCTCAGTACGTGAGGGCTGCCTATTACTGCACCAGTGCAGCGAGCATCCATGAGAGCCATTTATAAAGTGTGTGGCTGCCTGGTGGCTCTGATGGCACCCTCTGATGATGAGTTAATTGAACAGTGTCAGTGAGGGCAGTCCTGGCCCTGGGAAGGGACTGACAGGATGATGGCAGCAGTCACTACTTCATTACTTAGAAACAAAATCAGAGATTCTTCATTTTAAAGGCAGGAGCTGCCAAGCAGTTCAAGAGCAAATGGTTTAATGTGTGGAGGTGGATGAGGTAAGGAGCTTTTATGTGTAAAGAGCTTCACTTAACCCTGTGGCAGCATTCCACTCTTGATCTGTCTGTGGCATCAGAGCAGACAGGCCAGTCCTACTCTTCTAGCTCTGGTCTTTGATTCTCACCAGCCAAATCTATTTTAATTGTTTAATTAAATTAGTTTTCCTGAAGTGAGTCTGTTTTGCCCATGACAGTAATTTGCAAGAGATCTCCCTGTCTTTATCTTGACCCACAAGATTTTTCCTCTCATTTTCTCCCTGTCCTACTGAGAAGGGGGTGAGATAGACTGGGTGGCCATGTGGCAGCTAGAGAAGGTCAACAGACCATCCTATACATTGTAGCTGCCTCAGTCATGCCAGTCCTGCTATTCAGTGCTCCATTTTCTCAAATCCTTTGCCAAGATCTGTGTGTAAGCCTAAGGAGCTAATAAATAGAACTGGCAGCTGCTTTATTGCTTGAAATTCTGCCTTCTTCAGTGGTCATCTTATAAATGGGATTTATTTCCAGTGTTGGCTATGGGTTTTTTTCCTACTCTTTGCCACCCTGTCCCCAACACCATCCATTACAAAAACGAAACAAAAAATGTTGATAATGTTGAGAAGTGTCACTTCCTTGTTCTATAGGACAATTTGGAATTTGTGTCTCTGTTTTCACTCATAGATTGAGTATGCTAGCTGAGGAGTATTTTCCATAGTTAGTGCATCTCAAATGACAATTGTTGTCTAGGAAAAATAAGAATCACGAATACTACAACTACTAAAAGTAAATTCCACCCTCTCACACACACCCCAAATTAGTGCATTTTAGATATAACTCAATATTTCTCACTTTACGGGTATTTCATCTCTCTGGTGGAAACAGTTGTTCCTCTACAGGAAATTTCAGTGAGCTGTACGTGCTGGGAAGTGCCTGGCAAGGTGAAGAACATCTGTCAGGTCTGGAATGGGTACTGCCACACTTGATACCTGGGTGCTCAGCCCCTCCATCTCAGATGTATTTGTACCCAAAAGAGAAAAATGTCTCCCTTCCTGATTCTCTTTGTCACAGAAGCAGGTTTGGCTGGGAGGTAAGGTCCCAACAACAGGCTGGGAGACAGGGAACAGGGCATGGGCAGTAGCCCACAGCCCCCCTGAATGCTAGCCAGGTGCAGATTATCCCTACCCAGCCTGTCAGGGATCATGGTTCTGTCTCTATGCCCTTTTGAACTACTGTCAGCTTTTACTGTGTGTAAGCACAGTAACAGGAACAGAGGTCACAGTATACTTTAATATTTTTAATGAAGGAGAACACTGATGTACAGACAGCAGTCATGTTAGATTTGGCACTGATGCCAGTGTAAGTAAAAAGCTGAGAAAGGACAAACTGCCTCAAATTCAAAGTTTTAAATGTTCAACCAAGTAAACTGCAAGAAATTTTCAGAATCAATGTCCCATAATTCCAGTAAATAAATGGAAGGTCAGATTTCAAGACATGCTTCATCCCCTGCAACGGAGGTATTTTACATATTTTACTACTTATTTCACTGCTTTCATACATGCTAAATTCTCCTGAAAATATGGTTTAAATGGTCTTTGAAGCATCCTCTATGGTCTATAGATGGTGAAATAGGAAACTTCTAGACTGAAAGTTTGAAGAGACTGCTATTATTATAATTTTCAGCAGTAGTAACTGTCAGTGTTCAATCTTTGCTTCCTCCAGGTGGCCAGTAATAGTTTAGTTTCTTATCAGCTTTTCTATTTTTGTAACTTATTGGATTTGGATGTATATTTAAGATTACCTGTGAATTTTTCCATTTTACCTTGTATTCAAGAAGCTATGCAATTTTTGTTACTTGTCCAGTTTTTAGGGATTTTTCATTGAATTAGACTTTAGGAAATTACAACTCATGTAATGACAAAAGAATAGTATAATTCAAGTAAGTAGCAGCATGAGAGATTTTGAAAAACAGTTTTGACTTCCAAATCTGGTGGTTGTTGGTGGTGATTTCTGCTTGCTGGTTAATTTGTTTATTTAAGATTAGATTTAATTTTAGATTTGAGGCCCAGATCCAAACAATTCCTCCCATAGCAGCCCCAAAATGTTCAGTCTGAAGAGGGTGAAGTGTAATAGGAACAAACTTCCAGTGGTATTTTCTTAGGCTGCTTTTCTGTCATCTGCCACTTACCAGCTTGTACCAGAATTTACCCTGTTTAATTTCATTTAATGAGTAGTTTTGGTGAGGCCT
The DNA here is from genome assembly GCA_013397075.1 of Rhabdornis inornatus. Classification (NCBI taxonomy): domain Eukaryota; kingdom Metazoa; phylum Chordata; class Aves; order Passeriformes; family Rhabdornithidae; genus Rhabdornis; species Rhabdornis inornatus. The sequence continues at coordinate 1,287,747 of VWZS01008230.1, read as the reverse complement.
GGAAGGCAGAAGTTATCTAAGTTTCTTTAAGAAACTTGTGCACTATTGCTCCCTCTGCTTCATTTGCCTTTTATAGGAAGTAATTTCAAAGACTTTGTCTTGCTACGTGAATGTCTTTCCAAACCTTCGATTATTTTTGGAGCTCCTTCAGTCTTTTAATAACTTTTCTTAGATAAAATGACTGGAACAGTGTTTGAAGAAACAAAATCAGTGATGTATGAAAAGATATGCATGTTTTGATATTAAATTCTGTCCTACTTTTGGGACAACCTAACATTTCTTCTATGATTTCTTTACCTGTTGAGAGAAACTCTCACTAAGCTGTCCACAGTGATAGTTTCATCCTGTTCTTGTGGTGCCTTTGTGGTAAGAGAATTCTAATTGGTGTAACATAGATTTAAATTTTCCTCCCCATCTGCATTTCTGGACTTGCAGCTTTCACTTCCATTTCCATTGTGTGGTCTTTTCCTGGAAGATGAAGGTTCTATGATATCAAAACATTTCTCAAGATTACAGAGATTACATCAAAACATTTTGTAGATCCCAGGTCTGGCAGGAGAGCTGGCCAGATTGCAGAGTTCCTAGCCAGCCTTTTCAGCAGTAGCACTGCCAGGTTAGTGAGTTGCCATGCAGCTCTTCCCAGAATTTCAGGCTGTTTTGATCCTGTGAACCTTTCCTTTGTGGGACTCCATGTAGCCAGTTCCACACCCCAGGCTGCCCAGTCTGTCTGTCCCAGCTGGGCTGAGCTCACAGCTCCCTTAGGGACCTGCACCTGATGTCACTGCACAGGAGAGTGGCTGGCACTGTGCCACCAACACTTCACCTCGCAGCATGGCCAGCAGCAGTACTCCAACACCAGCAGCTCATTTGCCCTTTCTCAGCCATCTCCACAGTCAGTTGCTGACAGGTTTCTAAAACATACTCTGAAGTAAAAGAAATCAGCCTCTTCAAAGTGATAGACAATTGGCCCTTTGAGAAAAGCAGGTCTTCAGCATCACTGCTGTACACATCTTCAGCTGGTGGAAAGATGTGCCAAGTGGACGTGTTGTCATTGGCTGGTTTGGGTCTGGAGTAAAAACCTCTTTTCAGGAAGTTGAAATCACTGCTTGTGATGCTCTTGGTAGTTTTGTAAGGAAATTTCTATTTTCTTGGTTAATGAAAACTAGCTTTCTCATGAAACCAATGATCCTTTCACAGGTTTCTTGGAAGCTTCAGTCTAGAAGATCACATGGCTCTGTTTCATGTTGTGTTTCATGCCCTGAGAAATACAAAGTTACAGAAACTGTTTTACTGGTTGTACCTTACCTGATCATGATATGCCAAATACTTTATTTCTCTTAATCGACCTTGTAAGTGTTCGCTAGGCTCACATGCAAAACTCTCTCTCATATGTCAATATTGACATGTTATATATCACATTTAATTCTATAATTCTAAGGATTATTTGCCCAATTTTTAAAAACTGGAACGCAGCATTCTTTGCTTCCCAGTCCTCTGAAACAGTGGCAGCTCACTACAGGTGTTGATTGAATTCTGAAGTTACTCTGCCTGTGTGAGGAGATGATGAAGGAACATCTTGCAGTTTAAAGAATGAAAAAGGGAATTGCACAAAAAATTCTGGAAGGCAAAGGACTGCTGAGACTCTTGAGACATAATTCACAGGATAGGGCTCTCAACAGAATGACAGTGAGGAAAAAGGTTTGCTTAGGGAGAATGCTATGAGTAATATTTGAGAGCCTTATGGGAATAAATGAACAGAACCTTAAATACTTGTGACTAAATATTCTCAGGGGTTTCTTTCCTATTGCAAAGGTATTTTATGTATTTTATTGTGTAAAAGCCTATGATATTTCTGGAAAACAGCCCCTGGGGGAGGGGAGGTCAGGAGGAGTCATCTACAAAAAAATGAGCAAATGGAGTGTGTGATTTTTCTCTCTTGCTCAGGCAGGAAAGTATCATAGAAATGCATCAGTCCTCGCAGACTTGTGAAAATATCTCCAAAATAGTCAAATATTCCTTAGAGTTATTTGATGCTTATCTTACTTGAATTCTAGAACTGTAGACTAGATATAGAATTTGTAGTTTTCAAATGACCAGGATAATGTGGAAAGTTATGTACATTTTTGAGGAAAACGCTGGCATTCTTGGTGGCCTTTTAATCCCAGGAATGGAGTTATTTACTGAAGTGAATTATTTTTGACCTCCTTTCTCTCTGCTTTGACTTTACACTGTCAAATTACAAAATTCAGCATGGTACATCGTGCTAGCAGCAGTGACTAATGTAACAATGAAGAAACCTATTGAATATATTTAATTGGAGGCCACTTCAAGGAAACCAGAGAAAATTGCTGTACAACTGGCGTTGGCTGCTTCTAAACTAGCTTTAGGTGAATGTGATTAACATCATGGCCGTATTTTTTGTGATTGATTTTCTAAGGTTGTGAACTAAAAAAATAAAAACAAAAAAACCATTCTACTACATTTCATATTACCTTGAAAATCAGGTCCAAGAGTTTACAAGTCAAATAGTTGTATGACTAGGCCTTATTATCCTTCAAGCATCTCATATTTTAATTGATTTGACTTTTTGGAGATAAATGTCTTGTGTCACATGTATAGCACAAAGCATAACACAATATAATGCAATTACATCAAGGATCTTTTGTAATTGCTTATCACACATGGCTGTGCATGATAGATAGAAACAATAAAAAAAAAAGAAAAAAATTTGAGCCAAACAATGTTAGCTTCTGAAATGTTGATTTTTTTTTTTTCTATATGTCCAGATCTGAACAGTCAGAAAACATCAATCTCTTCAGGAATGCATTAGGAACAGTGGGTTAGAATTGATAAAGAGCTTACTTTCCACAGATTTAAAATCAATAGTGGGGACTTTAAGGAAGACAACTGCTGGCTGCTGCATGGGGGTGGTAAGGTACACTTCTGAGTGCCTGGAGCAAGGTCATCATATTTCTCAAGTCAATTCTTGCTTATCATTTTGGGTGTTTTATTGAGACAGCGTTAGGAGAGCAGTTACAAAGTGTCTCTTTAAACTAGTGAAAATACATTATCGAAAAATGGTATAGTTTAAGAATCAGTAAGTCATAAAAACTAATTTTTAAAAAATCATTTACATATAAGAATTAAATGTTTGTTTCAGAACCAAATTCCAGCTGTACGGCTGGATTGCTGCCTGATACGTGCTTGGACGTGGTTGGACTGTAGTAAACCTTCATTTGTTCACAAAAGCTGAAGTCATAGAAATATAATTTAAAAATGTGCCTGTTATTCCTTTGTAACCTGGGCTTCCTAGTAGCAGTAGTTCACAAAATCTTGTTGTGCACAGATGAACAGCCAGCCCCTCACTTTCTGCAGTTTGCAGTAACAGAGATCCTCAAATAAACTGAATTGGTTTTGGTTACTGTATTTTCATCTTGTCTTGTCCCACTTAGTGTTGGGGAATCCTTTCTTTCCCTTGAGACAGAACCAAGAAATGCCTGGGAAAACCTTAAAATGAGGAAACAGATGCTGAAAACTGAAGTGGCTCTTCACACTCCTGTAAAGCTCTGTCCCTTATCACTGAGCCCTGCAGGCTGCAAAGCACCTTCAGACATCTCTAGTCCACCACCCTGCACAGAGCAGGTCCTAGCTTTGTCCAGCCAGGCTTTTGGTACCTGCTGGATGGGAACTGCACTGCCTTTCTAAGGGATGTGCTCCCAGAATGTGACCATCCTCCTTGTGAAAATGTTTTCCTATAAATCAAGATTTCCTGTGTTGTACCTGATGTCTGTTGTCGTTCATCCTACTGATGTGCACTTCTGTTCCTTCTGTGGCCCTTGACAGTGTTGAGGCAATTAATTCTCTTACAATCTCATCCTTTGCTGTCATTTAGCTCAGTTTTGGTTTCTTTCCAGTAGCAATAAGAAAAATGTATTTTGTCTTTAAAAACTCCTACTACCTCCAGTGCTTGAAATGCGTCCTTTGCATTGACAGATATTTAATATCACAGGTCAAAATGGCAAAGCAGTTGCCAATTCCGAGTCCAAGATGCCGGGTAACTTTTAACAAATTTTCTGTATAAGTGACAAACTCCAGACAATATTCTCTACGGCAGCCTAATATACAAGCCCCTTGTGACTATTTGTAGCAACACATTTTTTTATAGTTTTGTGGGATTTTTATTTATTTTTCTCCTTTTTTTTTCTGGCATTTTAAGATGTCTGGCTCACTCTCACGTTAAGGTTTACTTAATGTTGTCTATTCCTCGGACATATTAATTCCTAACTTGGTGATCTTTTCCACTGTGGCTTCCAATTCCTGCAGACATTCTTAGCATTAGTATGTGGTGTTCCTAAATCAGTGACTAGAGGAAAACTATGCTTACCTGGCCCCATCTCTTGTGCCTTACCTCCTGGAGCATAAGAGCTCAGGGATATAATCTGACGTCTGTTTCTGATTTGGATTATAAATACAAGAGAAATTGTTATGCTCTCTCAGGCCTCCAAGTTTTCTGTAAGTAAGGGTGACTGCAAAGTGATGGGTACTCCACTAAGATTGCCAGCTGCTGGATCTTAACTGAGAACCACAGCTAAGGTCATAATTAATTCATATTAGCTACAGCTTGTGCCTCATAAAGGATATTTTTAATTGGCTGCTGAATTACTTGTTTGCTGTGGGAAAATCCCATTTTCTTCCATTTCTGGTGCAATGTAGTTATTCTTTAACCACAAAGCAGTGGCTCTCATTTATTCTTTTGGAGACTTGTTCAAGGCTAGTGACAGCTTTTCATCTTTGGGGTTCTGCTGTTGGGATTTTTTTTTTAAATTGTTTGCTTGATTTCGGTTGCTTGTTTTGCTAATCATCTTTTTAAAACATGGGATCATTTTGATTGTAAAGTTAAGTAAAATGGACTGGTTAGAAGCCTAGCACCTAGATTCTCCTTTTGTTTTAGTTTGACAATTTGCATTCTAGGAGCAGATCTGGTATTTTTTTTTCTGCTGTTTCCGTTGCTCTTGTTAATTCTGTTGCTTTGGGCCATGTTAAATTCACTTTTTCCAGGAATCATCTTTGGAATCTCTCATTATTAACAGAGCACTCATTCTCTCAGTATGTCCTCTAGGACATTTCTAAATGGGCAATATTCTGTTAGTCTGTCACATACACAGTTATAGTATTGTGCAACTGTAATGTCATATTGCCTTTTCCTATAATGAAGTCTTTTACAATGGTGTTTGGTTTGATATGCTACTCTTTTACAATTATTTGTACATCTTCTGAGGTTTTATATCCTGGTTTCTGAGACAAACTACAAACTTAAACTACAAACTGCTTAAGACAGGGTAAGTTTAACCCTCTGTATATTTACGAGAGTTATGTGTTCTCTGTAATCTTATATGTGAAAAAACATTGGCATTGGCTCAGGATTTCTATATACTGATGCCATTTTCTGCATTGAACTGTTCATTTTTCCTACAAACTGCCACTCTTAATTTTTTTTTATTCTGTTAGCATTTATATTAAAGAAACCTTCAGTTTAAAAAAGCAAATTGTACTTACATCAATGAAAAAAACCCTCCTGCTCTATTTCAGCAACATGAAAACACAACAGAGGAATAACTGTGTAGCTAAACAGTAAACAGATATGAAAATGGAAAAATAGTACATTATGTCTTGCTTTTGGTTCATTTCCCAAGATGCTATCTGTTAACTCTCTGGAGTAGTTTATTCTGGGCTCCACAAGGTTGTTGTCTAGTGTGCCTTTGAAGGAGTTATGCTTAACATCATTTTTTAATGATCATTTTCCATCACTAATTGCAATTTGGAAGAGTAAACTTACAGTTGATTTGGTTTTGATATTATTGCTCTTGTAGATAATTTGATAGTTTATATGTATTTTATATGTCTTTTTTCAGCATGAACCAGAAACTTGCCCTGTAGGAATTGTATGTCTATTTATTTTCTCTTCTGCAAAAGCCATTTAGGTAGATTTCAGCTTTCTTGAAGCAGTTGATGTTTTCTTTCTACTCTGAGTGCCACACATCAGTTTGCTTGAAGCTATGAATGTCCATAATTTTGTTTCATAGGGCAGTATGAGGCTTGAGCTGTGGAATATGCTGCATTTAGGTCTGCCAACACATAGACTCTAAAGCAGACAAACCATTAGCAAAGCCCCCAGCCTGGTGGCCAAATGCAGTCTCGTGAGTGACAGCAGATGAGTTCAAATACGACCTGCACAGTTTACAAATTCTTACAACTCTTACTCTAGACAGCAGCTAAAACTCAAGAGTGCCTAAATGAACTTCGTGCAATTAAAAATTTTTTGCATGCAAACCTTAATATATGGTTTCTTTGTTCATCCAAAATTAATGATAAAATATTCATTTGCTGCAAGGGTGTGACTCAGGAGTCTGTCCAGGTGTCCTGGCTCTGGCCAGGACAGGATTAATTTTTTGCAGTAGCCAGGAGGGGACACAGCTGGGACACAGAGATTATTCTATACTACCTCATGGGCTTGCTGGGGGTACAGAGATTATTTTATACCACCTCATGGACTTGCTGGGGGTAGAGGGAAAGGTATTTGCTTCCATGGAAAAGGGGTTTGTGCCACTCAAGGAAAGGTGGCAGCTAGAGCAGTCTGGTCTTTATTTATTGCCATTGTCTTCCTCTCTTATACCTTTTGTTATTAATATTGTGCTGTTACTGTACATTTTCTCATCTTATTGCTCTTTCCAGTAAATCATCCTTATTTCCACCCATGATCTTTTGATCTTTGCCTTTTGTGCCTCCATCTGGAGTGGGGTGGGAGGGGAGGCAGTTGCCTGGTTTTAGTGTGAGTACTAAATTGGAGAACACCATTCCTAAACCATGACACCACACTGAACTGCCTTCTTTAAATGTCGAAGGGGAGACTGAAATCCTGGCTTTGGCCAGGCAAATTTCTGATGTGTCACCTTCTCAATAAATCAAAGCCTTTCATCGTCAACATCTCTTCTGGCTCCCTTCTATTGTATTTGTTTCCACCTTACATTTTAATTTTAAAAAAAATATTCCTAATTAATAAGTAGGGCATTTTAACTATTGCAAATTTACCCTATTTTAATGGATTTTTTTCTGAGTTTAGTCATGCTTTGTATCATCAACTTCCACACATGACCCTTCAAATGACAGACAGGAAAAAGAGTCTCCCACACTTTATATAATTATGTGTAAGTACCTTAATGTTACTTAACCTCCTTTTAAACAAATTGCTTTTTATATTAATTTCCAGTATTTATGACATCACTAATTTTATTTGTATTAGGGTTAAGGAGAAAAGAGATTCTGAAAATTACGCAAATTGAAGGGTACTTCAGATCTGGCAAATATAACCTGGTTGGAACTCCACAGAAGCACAACAGAGCCACTACAGTTGGCTTCAGGTAAACACATACCTGAAGAAAAAAGTGATTTTGCTATTTGCCTGAGACCTTTTTATTTTTGAGCCTAATGCAGTCAGGCACTTGACTACTGTTGTATTTCCAAAGAAATCAAGTTCCTGTATCACTTAGTCTTCTTTCATAATTCTAATCTATTTTTTGTGTACCTCTATCTAGTCATAGGTAATATATGCTGTCCAAATACAGGAGGAAATGCTCAATTCATTTATTATTTATTGGAAAGAAATATTCAACTGTTTAAATGGTAAAATTGAAAAAGATCCAATCTAAGCCAAAGCCAGCCTGTGGCTTAGACCCTTGTATGGGGAAAACCATTTCAAGTAATTTATATTTTATATTTCTCTACTCAGCAGGTTTTGAGGGCAAAATGTTTTGGTGATTTACATGCAATAAACCTGGGCTCTTTTCCAGGATCTCCCAAAGGCCATTTTAGTGACCTTCGGGAAGTTCATGGCAAATAAATAATGGGATTGAACCTAATTTCCTTTACAAAGGAAAGCAGTGTGGCTATAAGTATAAATGTTTATATACACATCTGAGATACTGCAGTAAAAGAGTCCTGTCGACCACAAACCAGCATTATTTATTGGAGTGGCTAAGATTGAATGATGAAAATGCTAACACTATCTACTCCATCTGCATACTTGTTAGTGTGTCATAAACACAACACTTCCATCAAATGCACTCTTCCTGATATGAATCAAGCGTTTTTATTACAGTGCTCTGCACTATTCATCAGTCTCACTCCCTGGCCTTAACTGCCAAACACAAAATGCTTGCTGATTTTCAGGGATGTCACCACATAGCCAGGTGCTTTTGGTTAGAGTAATGGGCTATCAGCAAAACACATACAAAAAATAATTGAATTCCGGTTATTTGTACCAGGAATACAGTTCAGGTGCCTGCTTCTTCAATCGGTGGGCATGCCCTAGGTCTATACAGAGAATTTGGACTTCCATTTATCATTAAAAATGAACCAAAATTTTCATAGAGAATCCCATTTTGACACCATTAGTTTCACTATCAGATATAGGATGGTCTGTTGCACCTGAAGGCCCTACACATTGCATGACACCTGTATTTTCCCTTTTTCTCTGTTTAAAAATGCTGAACATTTTGGGTTGGCAATCCATGCCAATAGGGGAAGCTGTTATTGCTAACAATGTATAGATCAACAAGAACCTGGATGCTAAATCTTGGATTCTTGGATCAGCAAACCCTGTTGAAGACAATAATCAGTCCAGATAGCAAATATTTTTGGTATTAAAGCTCAAGATAGGCAGTTCGCAAGTTTTAGAACAGAGAAAAAAAACATTCTCTTGAAGAATTCTAACAGAAAACAAAACTCCTGTGATTCATTGGCTGATTACTGTCATTTTTGGTCAATTAATCCCTGTGTCAGTCCCACACTCTCTTAAGGGGTTATGTCCGGTGCTGTACACCAAGTGTTGAACAATCAGCGATCTTCACCTTGTGAAAAATCTCAAAAAGTGTGTTATGCGTGGGAGGTGCAAAAAGTCAAGGTTTGAAATACAGAAGCAGCTGTAAACATCACACTTTCTTAGGTGTTTTGTGATGATAGGAAACCTGATGTACTGTGAGATTGTTGTCTACAAGGTTACAGTATCGTAGAAGGTCTATTTCTGTTTATTGCAGACACATTTAATTGGGTACACAGAAAAAATTGGAAATGTTGAACAAATGTGAGAATTGTTGTGCATTTTGTGCTCTAATTAAAGAAAAATTATGCCAATGAGGTAATTGCATTATTTTTGAAGGAATTTCTCTTTTCTTGAATGAAATTATGGTTCTTTTGAAGACAGAGACATTAGATTTTCCTTTGGAACTAACCTCTATGTAAAATGAAAAGGGTAATCTTCTGCTCTTGGTACAAAGCAAGACCTTGGAAAAACATAAATAATTTTCGAATTTCCCAGTGACTGTGAGCAAATTACTGATGCTCCCTGAGGCTGTTTTACTTGACTAGTAGGAAAACACTAAGTTTTCTATCTCTACTATTGCAAAGTTCATCTGTTGAAAAAGCTTTTTGTTATTAGTATTGCAGTAAAAAGGGATTGTACCCTCTGCTGGATGGTGTGCAGCAGCAAAGAGAAAAGTAAGCAAATGAATGTCTAGGAAAAAATGGATAAGGTTTCATTTAGATGCTTTAAATCCCATGTTCTCACATTTCCTTGTATTTCTTCCCCAGCTCAAGCCCCAGGTATGTACAACAATTCCTTGATGGAGCATTTTATTTAATACTTCAGGGACCACAAACTGACATTGTATCCCACAAGCTGTTTAGCTCCAAAGCTGACCTATAACCACACTGCTGGCACCAATACTGCTGCTACCAAAAACAAATGCCAAAGAAGCTCTGGGGCTTTTTTAAAGAACTAGTTCTGGAGAAAAGAGAAAACCATCTAAATATTTCAGTTAATCTTAATCATACATTATTTGTTCTGTTTAACAGCTCCACTTTGAGAATTTCACATTACAAATGGTCAGCTTTTAAAATTTGGGATGTAACTGTTCTCTAAATCATTTGTGCTGAAGTGTCCTTTATTTCCCACTGAGAAGTCTGGGTGATACTGGCAGAGAACCATAGGTGAACATAATAAAAAAATCCGTATTCATATTTTTATTCCAGTTCCTTCCTTTAGTAATTTTTAGGAGTTCTCTGTATGTATGGTTCTATGATTACTTGAAAATGATTTGATTCGATTTTACTATGGTTATTTGAAAAACACCCAAAATTTCAAACTGGATTGGATGTGGTCTGTTTCTCTGGGGGGGGGTTTTTGATAATACAGTTTAAAGGAATGAGCCTGAAAATACTGACATAACTTTTGTTTTGGTTTGGTACTATGCAAGAAATAATTCTCTTTAAGAGGATTTCCATTCTGTGAAATGGGCATTGTAACATCTGTTTTGTACAGCAGGCTATGTGGGTTAACTAATGAATGCTGACAAAATTATTACTGAGTTTTTGAATAAAAGTTCTATCTGTACAATAACTGCAGAAATGTTAGAGTAATTGCAGTTTTAAATCCCAGACTGAGGATTGACAAAAAAACCAAAAACAAAAAGAAGACCAACTTAACATTTCAAACATCCTCTGAAATGTGAGGGTGCAGAATGACCTGGAGGATGCCTGATTTTCAGAAGAAAACTGGTGATAAATTTGTATAGCATCAAAGTTCCTCTTCATAGGTATGAAAACTGATCTTCTCATGTAAGTTTGGGGAAAAGTCAAAATAATTCACTTCCTCTAAAGTATACATTAGTGACAAAGGAATAAAATCAAGGACATCCATGACAATACTTTAGTTGTTTTTATTCTTATGCTGGTGCAAACAAATTGTTAAGCAGTTTGCAGTCTGTGCTCATGTGTGTCATTTCCCAAAAGAACAGACACCTGAAGGATTTGATTTTCAAACACCATTTAGATGGGAATTATCTGTTAGTTTAAGGTTGTAGCTTTTGGTTTTTGTTTTCTCCTTAGGGGAAACAGAACATAAATGACCAATGAAAAAGCTCTCTTCCTCCTTGAAGAGACAAGCTGCTCTGCCTATGCTATAGGGTCAATAGCTTGACCATGTTTATTATATATATTCTTATTTAATCACTGCATTCATTTTTAATCTTTCTTTGGTTCTTTTCCAGACAGTGCTTTGGAGCTGCTTATTAGCTCTATCCCTGTAATCCTAGATTTTTGCTGTTAAACTCTTAAAAGGAAATTTAGCTTTAAGACTTGTGGGAATGCATGTTGGCTACAACTGTGTTATCTGTACAGCTGGCTTTATATTATCCTTTATCCTGCTGGAGAATTGAGAGTTGAGAAAGGTGGATTAGGAGATCTGCTGGACAGCAAGTGTGGTTCACAGCTTGCAAGTGAGCATTTTATTTTAAATGCAGCTCTGATGGCAACTGGGTGCATCTGATGTCAGGACAGCACATGGGAAAAGCAGCATACAGCAGACACTGCATATTTGTCTGGTGGATGGGATGGGGTTATCTGCAGAATTTCTTAAACTACTGTTAATTTTTCTATCACTAATTTGAGATTCTCCCATAAACATTCTTTACTTTGTATTTTAGTTCAGACTGCAAATGAAAAAAAATCTTTCTGCCTTTCAATTTAATGAAAAAAGAACTAACTGGTAAAATTTATCGTGGCACAATGAAAAGATTAATTCCACTGGGAAAAACTTATTCCCTCAGTGGCTCTGTCATGGGAAGCCTTCAAAAGCAAAATGCATGTAAGATCTGAAGGTAGCTTTGCCCAGTGCTAATGGGAGACCATGTTGGGATTCTTTTCAAAGGATGTGGAGAACCAAAATCATTGCTTCTTGTGGTGTTAGTCTTCATACTGTGGCGCTGATTAACTAGGGTCACCGGAGCAGGACAACCAAGAGCAGCTCCCATCTCAAATGAAGAGGGTCCTATTTGTAATTTTGTGTACACTTGAGTCCTCTTAGACTCAGTGCTAAACACAAATGTGCTGGAACCAAACCCAACACCACAGCTCAGCGGGGCAGGAAGCGCTGCTGCTGTTGGGTAACGCGGGTCGGCTCCTCCACTCACGCTCGGTCCGCCCAGCCAGCTCCTGAGGTGAGAGCAGCCCGAGAGCGGGCTGTGCCCTCATGGCACAGCAACAGCAGCATGGCTGGGCCTGACAGCTCTCCGAGCCTGCAACGCGTCCGGCCAAGGACGAAGCACGAGGAGGAGTCCTTTTCTGGGTCCAGCAACGGGTTTACTAAGGGTACGAGAAGAACGGGAATCAACTTGAAGAGAAATGATGATACCACAAAAAGCACCGAACATGGTGCGTTGCAGCAACTTAAATAAGGGACCTCCCCAAGAGAGGGTACAATCCAACAACCAATCGTGACAACCTGGGCGCGTAACGCAAGGCGGGGATGCAAACATAATTAACCAACGGGGAAAAACATAGGCGGGGAACACAGGGCACCAGCAAATGACATACCAAGGAGGGGATGACTGATACGGAAAATTCTGGAAGTTTGGAAGGGGCCAGGAGGGATTGACAATGGTATGGGAGTGGATTAGGGTGACAGATAGGGAACACTCTGGAAAAGTGGGAGGGGACTAGGGTTAACTGATGAGGTAAAGGCGGGGATTGGGGTAATAGAAACTGCAATCAACAGGGGGATTTTAACATAGGGTAAGCAGAAGCAAAACAACACACCGCAACAGTTGAGAACTTTGAAGCGAACAAGTGAAGAGCTAGAGCCACCACTCAACATACAGAATTCAGGTAGTGTTGGCACTGTTGGCTGTATTAAAACATTGAGCTGATCTTTGATGTATTTAAGCTTTTTCAGCTTAAAGAGTTAGTTAAGTAAGCTAGTTAAGCAATACATATTTTTTATTGATGCTTTTTTTTGTCTCTCCCAATAAAAAGGCAGCTCTTGAAACTTAGACACCTGGAATAGGCTAAGAAGATCTTCTGCTAAGGAGGTCTAAGTTGTGCTGCTATGCAGTAATGAAGTGGCTATAGAAACTGCTAAGGAAGCTGGGTACTACCAGTATGATATGGGCTGGTACAGGACGAATCTGTCTTTACTGTGTTGTGTGGTATCATGGACACACTGCTGATATGGGCTGGTACAGGATAAATTTGTCTTTACTGAGTTCTGTGTTATCATGGGTACACTGCCATTGGTATCTGAATTAGCTGCTTTAAAACTGGCTCAGGTGTGTCAGTGGTATTGAAGTTTCTGTAAAGTTTTGGTCTGGCCTGAAAGTGAATAGAAAAGGTATGGTACAGAAATGCTGGTTCCAAAGCTGCAAATGTTCTACTTTCCTCCCCATGTTACCTCAGATATTACTGGTTTAATACAGAGAAATGCTTTTATTGTAAAGCACCCTAGGGCACTCTTAAGCTGAGGTCTTTCCTGTGGGATATTTATTTGCATTAAATATTCGAGAATATTCTTGATGGAAGAGTACTTTCTTGATACTTTATTGCACATAATTCTCTTATTGCACGAAATCTGAGCATAAACATTCTGGGAGAAATATACTGTAAATATTTGTATTTATTAATGCAAATCAAAACCACACAGTTAAATCCCTGTGTACTGGACTAAATATTTGCCCTCCTGTGTAGATTTTAAGTGTATTCAAGGACAGAACTACCATTCTCCATGTTCATAAACAGTAAAAGGTGCCATTCAAGAATTATGGACATTTTCTTATTATTGAGTGGGCGATTTGGAAACCAATATAAAATATAAGAGTGGGTTCTGAAATGTAGACATTGTGTGTCTTGAAATATTTTAGGGATCATGATATAAAGCTGTTAATTTCTTGGCTATCAATTAGTGTATCAAACCTCTAGGAAGCCCCTTATGCACAGTACAACATGTTAAAAACCATTCAGCTTCCTGGACAGCCCCTGCTGGAAGAGTTAGCAGTCTAATGAGCCCAAAAGGACAAGATGTAGGATATCAAATGGTTTTAAATGAAGTAAAGTTTCTGGCAAAGGTCATAGAGCTGCTTAGGTGAACTAGAAGTGTGCTTATTCTTCCTTGGTCCCCATGCTAATACAGCCCCAGACTGCCACATTTGGCCTGAGTGGCTGCTCAGTGCTTTCAGTTTAGACCATAGGAAATTGCTTGGGAGAAGAGCCACAATGACAGGGTTCCTTGGCTCCTAGATGTACTCTGATCCTAATTCTGTCTTTATGAAAAGGTGTGAGGAGACCTCTCTGCACCAGCCCAGGGGCTGCAGCCTGAGCCCTGAGCACATCAGCAGGGCCAGCTTAGACACACTGTGCCCCACAGAGCAGAGAGGGACCTGATCATCTGACAGGAGGTGGGATACCAGCTACCCCAGCAGGTCAGCCCTGTGTGGGACTCAGCCTGACCAGTATTCCAAGTCAGGCAACCATCACTGAAGAAGAATTATATCCCAACCCTAAACCTTGGGAAGCATTTGTTGAGGTTGTGGTGACCCCAGAAAAAAGTTATGAAGAGTTATGAGATCGCCTATGTTAATACCTTATACATATTCCTAACCCTCATTTCCCAGTTAATTATCAGCACTCCCAGTTCCTAGAATGTTCTCACTTCCTTATATCCCCATTGGCCCTCAGTTGATGCAATGTTCCACCCAACCTACCCCATTGAACCCTACATTCTCTTACCCCACCACTGCACCACCTTCCCCTATACTCATTGGCCCCTAACCTCAACTCCACCCCCTCTCTTGCCCCATATTTATACCCTAAACCTCCCTGTATCTTTGTCTTCGACCACTGACTCCTGAAGAAACCTTGTTCTCTCAGTTACTGTATTCAGATTTTTGAGCCTTGTCCCACATTTATTTTCATTATTATTAAAGTGTTTTACGTTACCGACTCACGGTCATCATACCACTCTTCTTTTATTTTTGCCACTTCTGTCCTAATATCTGTTAACCCTAAAAAGGATTGTTGGGGACCACCCTCAAACCCCGATACCCCTGCCCCCCAGAGGAGGGCTTTCAATATAGATATAGCTTGTGCAGGAATTTCTTTCCCTTTTGGTGCTGTTTTGAAGGTGATAGTGGGAAAAACCGTTCAAACTTTCCTCAGAGTGAGACTTTAATTCCCTCTGTCATAGTCTATCCTGCCTGCTCTTGATGGGCCAAATCAGTGCTATTGTGTTTAAAGATAAATGGCAGAGCTTTGCATACACCTGTGCTAGCAAATGTGTCTGCTGCAACTTCAGAAAAAGTGACATAAGGACAAGTAATGACAAGACTGGAGTAGATTAAATGTGGAATACCTTGCTGAGCTACGGCTCACTAAAACCAAAACCCTGTCTGTGATTTACTAAGCCAGGAAAATAACTTATAGTTTAGACTTGTTTTTCTCTTCTGTTTGAGACCTAGGAAGGCTAATACTTTTATAATAACTGTTTATAGAATGTCTGACTTCATGATCCTGACCTAAGCACTGAACAGGAGACCACTACAGGAAATTTATGCCTCAAACCAGCGTAGTATCTCCAACTATTATTGAATTGTAGCAGTACAATATAGCTCATAATAAAGCTTGTAACAGTGGTGAGTTCTTTGCAGCTCTTTCTCTTTAAAAATCTCATGATACACTTTTAAATCAATTTCTAACATGGAAACATTTTTTCCCAGGGCAGTAAATAAAACATTAATGGAGAGAAGACTCCTGTCCTGCCCCACTGTGCCTGAGCAATCCAAGAATTTCAATAGCTCAGGACTCCCTCTCTTCCCCTTTGAGGGAAATAATGATATATTCAGTGGTGGCCTTGTCTGCCACACAAATCCTTCTCTGAGCTACATGGCCCAGACTTAGAGTGCACACAAATATTTATAACCCTCAGAAGTGCCCTTACAATCTATCCTGCCATGGATAGTAGAGCTCTATTTTGTGCCACTGGGTGAAGTTTTTGTTGCAACATAAACAGGAAAGATTATATAATTAATAAATACTTAATTTTATGATTACAGTGGGATTTTTTTCTTTTAATAGCAAACTGGTAACTGGCTTAAATCAAACCAGTAGTGAGAAAAAAAAGTGGGAATAGAAAGAAACTCAGATTCATCTTAAATTTCTCTGGTTTGGTACCATCTTTTAAATAAGCGAGAGTTTAATATCAGTTCTCTATCTGAAGCCACACATAAAAAAGAAATAATAAGAACCTCATTCATGTGTCACCTGTACATCTGCAATAACATTGAGCTAGTTTGTTAATAATGAAAGTAGCTTGAACGGTTTGGAGAGGTAAATTGTATTGCTAGGTAAGTGAAAAATGATGGTTTCTATTTTTATGACCTGACTTGCTCTGAATCAGGGAAAACCTCTGATCTGTTTTAACAAGATAGACTACAGATGTAATCTAAATAAGCTACATTTCTTATTTGTATGGGGTTCTCTCTCTGTAAGAAATTTAAAGGCCATATTTCTCCTGTATTATTATGTAGTAGTTGCTTACCAGGATCATAATTTTTTCTGATGTGAAAGAAAAAAAATGAAGGAATTAAAGTTAGGCATGTTTATTAAAGGGAAGAAGTTGCTCAGTGCAGATTAAATTTTTAGGGGATTTTGATGCTGCCTTTTAAGAGCATGCACGCATAATAATTCTGAATCTTACAGTTCAGTTAGGACTGATTGGTAGAGAGCATATTCTACTTCCAATGCAGTGTCCTGAAAATCAAGTTGCTGCCAAACTTTGCAAAATCCCATTGCAAATCATGAAGCTGTTAAGCTTTCTCATAACCAATTTATTTTTCACGTTTGAAAAATGCCCCTGTCTCAAAAATGGATGAATTACTTTCCTAAAACTATTTTTTAAATGACATTCAGAGGGAGAATTTAATCTTAAATATTTAAAATGTAGTGTAATGAGGGCAACTGCAAGATAGTTACATTGAGAAGTGCTTTCTTATATTACCTATGGGTATTTCTGTGGGTTCTATCTATATTGAAAATGACATAAATAAAAAAGTGAATGCCATTCTCTTTTTTCTTTTTTGTTACTTTTAAAATGCTCCTTCAAATAGGGTTAATTTAGGTTGTTTCTATAAGTAAACTTGGCTATCATACTGGTGATTCAGTGGATAAATGTCTGTTTAAAAAGATTAATTTTAGCCTGGGACTTTAGCGAAGACTCTGGCTCACGGTGCTCTGCAATAGTAGAGTATATTTCACAGCTGTGGGCTTTGATGGAGAGCAGCCTGCCCTCTGCTCCAGAGAATGCCTCTCAGGGGAATGTTCCCTGTAGTACTTTAGATGATAACCACTTCCAGAAAGTGTAATGGATGACAAAAGAAACCACATGATAGTTTGACTCATGCCAGTTTGAAGGCTTTAAAATTACTGACCTTACTCTAAACTTACAGTTGATTTTTTTATTTTTACTCCCCTATGTGGAAAATAGAATACAGGTGTGCTGTGATCACCACAGAAAGGCTTTTGCAGCAGGATGCCCTGGAGATTCTGTATTCAGTTTCTTGTATAAAGTGTCTTGGTGAGAACAGAAATGTAGATCACTGTCATGGAGTTGTTGCCATGTGAGAGATCATGTGGTAGAGAATTGGTTCTGGTTTTGGATAGTTCTAAAGTTTCCCTGTCACCATCTGGACAACCAAGAGTGACAAGTGTGAAGTGATCCTTTGTACATGAAGCTGGATTTCAGCTTGTTTATCTAGGCCAAGTTGTGCTGTCACAAGCACATTCAATGGCAGTCAGCCTCTGCTGAGCCCTCCCCGTGCTGCCATGGCTGTGCTGCCAACGCCACCTCAACGAGCAGCTCTGACAAATCTGCTGTGCTAAGTCTGTTCCAGACACAGAAATGACTGCAGTGTTCACATCTTTTGGGTTTCCCTTGGTGCACAACATGTAGGCAGAATTATGTGAGATAAATCTGCTTTGCAGCCATCCTGAGAAATTTTGCTGACCTAGAGATAAAATACACTTACCTGTTTTTGTATGAAGATGCCATTGAAAAACTAGCATTTCACTCCTGCATAAAATTGTTATTAAAAAAGTAGAGAAGCCAGACTTAGTGATGTAGACGGATATCTGCCCATCTTAACTGCATGTATGAAATTTATTATTTTCTGATTTTAAAGTGCCAGCCTCAAGAGCAAAGGGTTATCAAGAAGACAGTATTAATCAAGTTTGCCCATTTCTGCAAAACTTTACTGTAATACCCTGTGCTGGCATTGTATAGCTTTTCATAGTGTGACAGATGTAATTCATTTTGGGGTTGCACCACTCAGAATTAATGAGGTTATTCTAAATTTGTGCTGATAAAATCTTTATACCACCTCATACTGGTATGTGTCTTTGTTGTAGAGCGTGCAGAGAGGTAGATGTATATATACTTGTTCAGCTTATTTATTTATATTTAAACTTACAGTACATAAAGCTCAAGATCTAGTATTTTAATACTTCAATAGTCCTAAAATGTCCATAACTATAAAGGTAAATGGCCTATGAAATGATATACTTAGCATCTGTAAAGGAATAATGTGTTTAGAGACCCAATGAAATAAATCTGTCAACATAAGACTACTTTAGAGAATAGGATTTCCATGAAGTTATTTTTTTCTACAGAATATTAGGAAAGCTGATTCAGTTAGACAAAAAGAGATTAGAGAGACAAGGATGTGTGTATGGGGGAAGCCAAATAAGCATTTCAATTACTTGAATTAAACAAAAGCAATGAAAAAAATTCATTTGGTCAAGGCAGCCAATTTGGTGTAATCGAAATTACCAACAAAATTCACAGAGCAATGAAAATAATTTGAGATTTCTGAGAGTCTAAATATGGAAGAAGTATAAATGTTTCTTTGAAAGTGAAAGAAAAATTCTGATTAAGTTTCCACAATTAAGTTATTTCATTTTCTTTTGAGCTAGCTTTTATTGCTAAGCTCAAATTTGTTTCAAAGCATTTAAAAATGCAGGAATTGGAGGGAAAAGTGACATGTTTATACTTATGCCATCTGAGTATTTTGTTAGTAATTGCAAAAGTGGCAGTATCCAAGACATCAGTGTGAAAGAAAGCCTTACAGTAATTTGAATGGTAATGTAGCAAACAGCAGCAAGGCTAAAGTACATATGCTGTAATATATTCAGCAAGTCAGCTAGCTCTTAAATGTACACACATCACTTCTACCTGAGCTAGTCTCTGAAAAGCAAAGTTTGGAACTGGGGAGACACTCAGAAAGGTAAGCTGTAGGTCTGCTTTGGTTTTAAAATTTCCCTCTCACAACATTTATTGAGCACCTTCCAAAACAGGGCAGCCTATGCAGGCAGCTGCCTTAATCCTGAGGAGTCAGTGCTGTTTCAATTTCTTGCATTGCTGGGAACACTAAGCTCTAAATTTACAAGAATTTCAGCAAAATAATTAAACACTAGGAAATTCCATGACATTAAATATTATTCCTGTACATGCTAATGCCTTTGAAAAAAAACCCTGGTGGATGAAGTACAGGATTGTTTTATTTTAATTAGAATAATAGGCCTCCTGGTTGTGTGTTTATTTTGGTACTTTCTATGTATAAGATACCCTAGTGACATATGTCATCCATTTTGGGCCACATTCAGTGCACATTCTCTTCTTTCAAGATTAATATTTCAGAGTTAAATATCAGATCCAGTTCAATAGTATATTCAATTCCAAATATGAACATACCCTGAGAGAGTGAGAATAGAGGGAAAGGTCAGATGATATCATCAGTTGCTAAGAACAGCTACAGGGTTTGAGAAGCAGGCTGAGGAGAAGGGAACGTTTCTTGGACAGGAGCCAGAAATCTGCACTGTAGTGAAACATTTTTCAAATTCTAAGTACAGTATTTCCATTTGGTAAGGATTTTTGAGGATTACACCATCCAGCTTTCAGGGATTAAAGGCAACAGCAGCCTCAAGAATCTTGTTTGCCCACATTTTTAATTGTTAGAAACGCTGGTTTTAGGTGTAAAAGCAATGAGACCTTTAAAGACATGACCAAATGGTTAATTAAGATATGTGTTTGCTCTCATCCTTCATTTAGAGAATGTGAACATTCTGATGGGATATATCTTGAATGGTGGCTATTATGTTATCTGTAATTATGTCATAAGATTTGATATTTCAAATCTATTCAGATACCTTTCAGGGTTTTTCAATACAAAAGCAGTTTAGCCCTCAATGTATCTAATAAAGTGAATTCATTGAGATGATGTGTTGAAGATTAAAGAACTAAATCTTGCAATTATTGCAGTCATAAAACATGCTAGGTAATAAACTGAGAAAAATTTTATAGAATGATTTAACATCTTTGGTAGTCAATGGGAAGAAACAAATGAGATTAGTCCTAATGAATTTTCCTTGGAAATCAAGGAAGTCAAAGTGAGTTAGGAAATCAGTGTGAAGAAGGCACACAACACTTAAAGCCCTTAGCCTGTCTATAATGCAATGCAGATGCTTTGGCAGCATTTCTGAGGTAACGCTGCAGTGTGAGCTGTGTGTGAGCACATGCCAGTGTCAGTGGTGTGCTGCCAGGTGCTGTGCCATGTTCTGCTAGGGACAGCAGGGCACTGCAGGACGTGGCTCTGCAGAGGGGCTGCACTGGAGCTCTCTGGGCAGAGCAGCTGGGACATCACCACAAAGCTCTCCAGCCTGCACTGACAGGTGCTCCCATGGTTTCCAAGCTTTATGCAAACTTCCAAAGAGTAAAAGATTCTATATATTCTCCACAGTGTTTATTCATTTCACATAGTAGCTTTCAGTAGTCTCACTGCCATTCCTATTGGCAGCTCTTTTAAAAATTGTAACCTACTCAATTGCCAACTTTCATTATAATCCCAAATTTATAAATAAAAGAAAATGACTGCTTAAAAAAAATAATCAAACCACTTGGCTGACTACAGAGACGTGTTATTACAGATCTCTTTGTTTGCTTTGAAAGTGCTTGTCTTTTCTTTCCAAATGCTAGTCTAATTTTCATAATAATGATTTTAGCTTTGCCTTCCTTTCTTAAAACAGCATTAAATTAAAAAAATGAGTGTGTTCCAGTGGTCAAATCTCTTGGTGGCAAAACATACTTAATTCTTAATGGATGTATAACCCTGTTAAAGGCTGAGTGAAAACTGAATGATGTCCTTACAAAGAGAAAAATAATGCAGCCTGTTCTGGCATAAATAGGGGGAGGAGAAAGGGGAGAAGTGTGAGCTATAAACAAATCTGTGCAATGGAGGCAAGCTTGGTGTCCAACTGGAAAACTGTCTTGTGGAGGGAAATGACTGTGGTGGGAATAGTGACTGACAGAAGTGAGTGACAGGCACAAGAGAGGCTGCTGTGGTGACCCTTGAAAAAGAAGTTTTTTTCTACAGAGCCTGTGCTCCTCTGTATCCTTGGCTGAGGAAATAAATTAATGCACACTTCCTGAAGTGTATAACCATGGTTTTTCTAAATGGAAATGCAGCCTTTGAGTACCCCTGTGCTCAGGACGGAGAAGCTTTCTCTTGCTGGTAAATCACATACAGCTAAAAGATTAGGAATTTGGTGTGCAGAAACCTGTTTCTCAGGTGCTGGAAAATGAACTTCCACTGCAACAATGTAGATTTACACAAGCTGCCAACCACTATTTTAACTTCAGCAGTAATAGAAAACTGTAATTGATATTTTAAAAAAATAGAATTATAAAGAATCATAGTAATTTCAGATTTCCTATCTGAAATTAATGCAAGTACATAAAATAGCAGTGGGCTAAAAATATTTATTTCCCAGAGACTTCAAAATTAGCTTAGCTGTGATGAGATTGATTACTATTTTTGATGGAAAAGAAAAATAATTAAGGGTAAATTTAAATTAATATTTTTAATTAACATTCCTGCCTTTACAGAAAAGAGGGAAAATGAAAGAAGTGTTANTTTATTTTTTTTTTTTGGCAGACTATTCGCAAACATCCAGAAGCTCAGTGTTTCTCAGTGTTTAAAGGGACAGTCCAATATCTAAGGACATAGTCAGTGCAATCAGATGTAATGATTGCTATGGCAACAATTTCTTCCAGATCAGTGGATAAAATGTTTGTTTCAAACTTGTGTCTATAACTTGTAAGTAGNAGCTGCCAACCACTATTTTAACTTCAGCAGTAATAGAAAACTGTAATTGATATTTTAAAAAAATAGAATTATAAAGAATCATAGTAATTTCAGATTTCCTATCTGAAATTAATGCAAGTACATAAAATAGCAGTGGGCTAAAAATATTTATTTCCCAGAGACTTCAAAATTAGCTTAGCTGTGATGAGATTGATTACTATTTTTGATGGAAAAGAGAAATAATTAAGGGTAAATTTAAATTAATATTTTTAATTAACATTCCTGCCTTTACAGAAAAGAGGGAAAATGAAAGAAGTGTTAAAAATTAAGTATGTGGGCAACAAAACAGGTAGCCTTAACTTTTAAATATGAAGTCAAAGTTGACTGATTCACAAATGAATTCTAGATACAGATTTTCTTTTCAGTGATTAATCTGCTGTTTGGGGATTTAGATGGTGATTAGTGGTAAAACTTGTATTGCCTGTATGCACCAGCCCCTTGTGGAGGATGTCAGGCAGCAGTTTCCATCTGGGGGGGCCACCTGCTCTGGGCATCCTGTGATCACAGCTGGAAGCTGTGCCCTCCGTGGGGAGGATACAGGTGATAACNTAATAATAATAAAAATAATAATAGGATAGCGCTTTGCCCTCTATGGCTTCTTTCATCAAAGAAGCTGAAAGAGCTTTGCAAATACTAATTAAGCCTCAGAACACCCTGATAAGCATCTCTCTCTTCTCATTTTCTCCCTGTAACTAATATTAATTTCTGGATTACAATGAATCAGAACTACAAATCAAGAAAGACTGTAAGGTAAAAAAAAATCCCCCCAGTACTATTTTAAGGTTGCCCATAAAATCAAAGCCTGCATAGGTGAAACCAGCTGCTGCATCTGATGCTCTGCAGAATTATCTGTGCACCTGCCCCTGCACTCTCATTTCTGTGAAGTGTTTCTTTGGGCCACAGTGTATGCAGCCTTCTAGTCAGATCTTTTTATCAACATATAATCCTATCCTAATCAGTAAAATATATTGATGGTTCTTACTACTACATTTGCAGCCTAACATACAGATTTAGACAAAGTGATTTTTTATTTTATTTTAAGAAAGTATTCCCCAAAGTTTAATAAACTGTTCATATATTCTAGTGTGCAGAAGGCTGGTCTAGGATCTTGAGATCTAATCCTATTTGCAAATGGCTTGAATTGTAGCTTTGGAAAAATATTTTAATCTCATTACTTCAATTTCCTGCTTTGGAGAAGAGATAAATAGTATTTGTTTATATTCAGGGTTTCTAGAAGGATTATTTAAATGTTGTTTTAAAGACAGTGTGGCTCAGTGCACTGTCTCAGAACAGGAACAAGGCAATTATCTGTTTACTGAGGCATTTATTTAGTATTCCCTAATTTTATGAGCATGGCCTGGCTGATCTGGCCCATTCTACAGAGGACAAGATTTTGGTGAGACTTTTCCTACAACTTAATCAGCAGCTTCCATTTCCCGGTCACACTTTATTCACCTATAAGAATGCAATAGTCCTAATTATTTTCCAGTGTAAAGTCAAATCTTGTCTGGCTTTTAGCAGGTGCACAGTGTTGTTCCCAACTGCTGTTTTCTTTGGTTTTTGGAATACCACTTCCTACTGCACCTCACAATCCCCTTGTATTCTTGGGCCCCACACTGTTCTTCAGTTGAATAAGTGCTGCCCTGATTGTCCATGCTGGCTTTTCACATGCCAGAGCGAGTTGGTATCATCTCTGAGTCTGAACTGGTGAAAGGAAGAATGTCTGAATTCAAATTATTCACAGAAAACTGCTTCTTCTGGTTTGTGCTGTTATTTCAGACAGCCAAATGATTTCTGCTCAAGTAAAGACAGCAGTGTGGTGCCACTGCAAAAGCTGTGTGTGCTTGCTCAGGGCTCTGTGAAAGTCACTGGCTTGGCAAACGTGCTCTGCAGCGTCACTCACATTCCTTCTCATCTCCTGACTTTTACACAGAATTTCATTTGCAGACTGAACTTGAAGATCTTAAACTAAAGCTCTCTTGGACAGGGATGCAAATGTGAGAGAGGTGAAGAGAGGTGAAGTGACCTTTAGGTAGCCATAGCTCTGACAAACCCTTCTCACTCGCCACGAAGCTGCGGCGCAGGCTCTGACGCAGTTGTTTGCAGCAGCTCCTGTCAAGGAGTCAGGGTGTAAAGATGTTTGTCCTGGTTCTCTTGTGGGCAATTTTAGAGAAACACGGTATTGCTTAATTCTAATGAACTATATGCAAATATTTGATTAGTCACTGCAGAATGAAATTGTAGATGGTCATTTTAAACTCAGGAAAACATTTGAAGTTCTTTTCCTACCTGTTCACAAGCCCAGAAAGGAGAGACTGTTCAGACGCCCTTCCAGTGCCTGAGTGTGTACTTTTAGGCCCCTAAAATTTCTAACTTCTAAGGGAAGTGAGGAGTCTGACTGTGAGAAATGCAGTTTAATAAATCCTGTACTAGTGAATGCCCAAGGTGCTTGGGTGTTTACCACTGGGAGTAACTCTTCGTCTCACCCAGGGCACTCTAAATTGTGTCCTGACAAAATCTCTCTTTCCAGTAATACCTTGAGACACTGGGCTCCCTGACAGTGCTCTAAACTGTACAGAAACTGGTTATTTAAAAGACACGGTCGAAATAGGACTTTGGATCTAATTCTCTGTGTTATGCTAACAATGGTTTAGGAAAAATATGAACTGAAATCTATTCTGGTTACTATCAAGAACAAAAATGGCAAATAAAAGCACTCAGAATCGATTTTTAAACTATTAAGATTATTAAGGTAAATGTTTTGTGTTTCATTAGGTCCACAAATTAAGAATAATTCTCTTTTCAGGTGGAAATTTGTATTTGCTGAGATTACTCATTTGTACAAAATTAGGTACCTTAGTAATTCTCTGCAAGTTTGTGGCCCAAATATGTGATACTAGGAATTTAAGCATATGTGCCTGTATTTTAAATTGTATTTCACAAAAAGTGTATAACAAATAGTTCCAGCAATTATTCACTGCTTCAGGAGTTCAAAGAGCAAATTTACCACTGCGTTCACTCAGAACTTGAATACTTCTTTGTAAAGCTGTAAATCAAAAATCTTGTATGAGGACTGCATTCTCTTGAAACATCTTTTGAAATATGGATTTTTTTTTTAAAATCTTTTTAATTCCAAGGATAAGGTAAAGAAAAAATTTCTTCATCAATTTATTTTACCATAAAAAAGAATCCTAGTTAACTGTTGCAGGATGCTGCCTCTTATACAGAGATCAGTGTTATAACACAAACACCATGTCAGAAGCGGCATATTTAGCAGCCAATTATTAATATATTATCCAGCTAATGATTTAGTCATCTATTTCCCATAATTTTGTTAATCCTATAAGATAACATAATACTTATTTTTAGCACATATATAAAATTGGCTGATTTGACTGAAGCACCTTAGCAGAGCCACCTTTCAGCTGTGGTTTCAGGTTTCCTCACCGTGCTATTACTGTGGATTAATTAGCGTTTCCCAACAGAATGGTGGTGTTAGAATATGAATGAAGTCCTGCAGCGATCCCTTTCAAGTGTGGGATCACTGGGTTAATCTCTACATGAAACAGTTTGGTTACTGAATGGAGGAGCTGCCATGTGGGCTAAAGCTGGCAAAGTCAATATATTTTAAGAGATTTAGTAAGACATACTCTTCAGAAGTAGCTTCACAAGAACTGTGTGGTCTGCAATAATTTAATAAATTGGAATTACTTTTATATTCAATTGGAGTGCAGCTTTAGTTTCCATCCTTTCCATTTGCTGTATAACAAAGACCTAAAGTAATTGAGTATAATCCTGGGCTGTCACCCTGGGAGCAGGCAGAGCAGGGAGGGTGCTGCTTCAAGTTGTCCTGATATATTCCAGCTACTACAGAAACATTAATGAACCCCAGGTTATTAGCCTGTGGTTTCATTATCTTTTCTCTGGCAGAGAACAACAACCTGACGCAGGGGCTATGCACAGGGATCTGAATTTGGCATCAGCAGGGCTCAGTTAACTGGAGGAGCAGCCCTAAATTCCCTCCCTGCCACCGTTTGAGTTTTCAGTCAAGGCTACACACTTGGCTTCCCCTGTCTGCTCGCTGTCATGCTTGTCATGCTTGCTTACTGTTAATATTTTCTGCATCCTACAAAGTGTTAGTAACTGAATTCTTCCCACAAATGCCATGTGCCATGTCCTCCAACACTAATATTCTCACCTGAGTGATTTTTACCCTGCTGAATGTCCCAGACTGGCAAAGGGGCTTGTACCTCTGTGCAGAGCACCTGAGAAGTGGCAGCAGGGGGAAAAGTGCATCAATTGTTTGTGCATTTTCCTCAGGGAGAGCTAAACTGGAGCTGGATGTGTGACTTGTGGCTGGAATGGAAACAAAAGGAATGTGAACCTTGCATCAGAAAGGATGTGGGCATTTCTTGGTGGACAAGGATTCTCAGTGGGAGCTTGCCAAATATTTCGTAGAACGATGATTTTTGCGTTTATTTTTTCATTAAGTGGTCATTGTCCTACTCAGGTATACACCTCCTTATTGCCAGAAGGACAAAACTCTATAGGGATTACTTCATTTTGAGTAAATATTCTTTGCTCTTATGCTTGTCCACTGTTAAATCATAGTTCAGCAGCAGTGACTGAAGTGGGTCATACTTATTTTTCCTGATTTCCAAGTAAATTTAACCAAGTGGAGTCAAACATCTAACTCAAACATTATTTGGTTTACCTTCCACTTAGGGCTGTGCAAGAAACACAAGAGAGGAAAGAGAAACCTGTGAAAAATATGAAAAAGTAAAGAGGGTAAAGGAGAAGGAAGAGTTATTAGTACCTGCTTGCCTATCTTTCCATAGGTACGCAGGCTGAGGGCAATCACTAGCTATCAGTTAAGTAGCCTAGTGAGTAATTTGTAGCAGAAAGTGTTTTTCAGCTCTTTCAGGAGGTGATATTTACTATTCAAGATATGAGAAGTCCTTATTTTTAACCTTGATGCATACTAAAAAGAAACGCTAGCTGGAAGAGAAAAGTCGCCAGTTTTATTAATAAATCTTGCTGTGGTTCGTAGCACCAAATTTTCATCTGCCCATGTCCTGCTTGCTGTCTCACATCCTTTCTTTACTAGTGCAGTTTTGGGGGTCTTCCATAACAACACCCACCTTCATTTGCAGGAGGGGATGGATGAAGATTTCTAATGGTTAGTAAGAGATGTTCCTTCCCCTACAGTGGACAAAAGTGAGCAGAAATTCAGGCCTTCAGTCCTGCAGCTGCAACAGGATAGGTAGGGGCACATCCTTGTGCTCACAAACCCCAGGGAGTCTTTCAAATGAGGACTCTGCTCTTCTCCCTTCTGATAAAGCAGAGAAAAGCAAGAGGGCAGCCTGAGCTTTAGGAAGTGTGTCTGTGAGGATAGCGCGACACTTGAAAAGTGACAGGATATGCCAGCATACACAATTTCTCCAGTTTTTAGAGCTACAGGGTAACAAAGATGCTGAAAATACCCTGAGATTTTTTTCTGAGAATTGGCTCCTGTTAGAACTAATTTCAGTACACCTAAAGCGTTGCCACCAATTTTTTTTGCATTTTGTTTCTTTGTCACCGAATTAATTCAGTAGAACTGTCTGTTAAACAGTTATTTTCCTTTATGTTTTTCTCTAGCACAGAATGAAAACTGTTTACAGGAAGAACTAGTCTCCCTGCTTAGTATGCAACATAATTTAGTGCTTTACCTATTCTGTAATTATGTATGTGTATACACAGCTAAATATGTACTTCTCAGCAGGGCTTAACCTTCTATGAACATATGCTGTAAATGTACAGTGTTTGCATAATGTTTATCCAACTTGGTAGAATTCTAAGGTTTAGTGATATAGAAAACTTAAAGTGTTTTTTAACATGGTAGGTGTGGAGAGGATCCTGAGATCAGCTGCAGAGCTCTTTGTCTTGGCTCCTGAGGATGCTCTGAAGTGCAGCTAAGCAGGGTGGCAGTTCTGCTCTGTGGTGCTACTGCCAGTTCTGCTCCTGTTCCTCCACCATCTCTAAACAATGTATTTTGAAAATTGACAGATCTCTTTTAAGCAGAGTTTTAGCCCTACTGGATATTGTGAAATAGTGGTGGCATGAGATGATGCTTTTTATATTTTGTCTTCAGTTTCTTGATTATTGTACTGAAAGCAGTCTGCAGATTTTAAATTTGAGCTGATGGATGAAACTGTACAGCTGAAGAGACACAGCACATGTGACAGGTTTGCAATAGGTTTGTTCATCTTCCTATGCTAAATGACTGAACATCAGCCAGTAGTGAAATGGCATTAAAGGTCTAGGTCTAGTGAGCTGGCAAAGAGATATTCCCTGAGATACTAAGAGATGGGAGGTTTTTGGTAGGAATTATCATATGATTAATCATATGTTATGGCAATAGGTCTAGTGTTTCTTCTTTGGGGACTTAAATAGAAGGATTTAATTGTTCTATTTTAATTAATTCCATGCCTCAGCCTAACTTATAGAATTTGGAGAGAATAAGAATGGAAGAATCAAGTTTTATTATCTTCTTCTACATTGGCAGGTATCCTATAATGGAATTTTTTTTCTATTGTCAGCAGCCTCAAATCTAAACTTGATTTTAAACGTTTTCATTGGATGAAAATACAATTGACAGGGAGAAAATATTGTCTGAAGGAAAGTTAAAAATTACTTCTGGAAAAAAAACTAATGCTGTAAGCAGAAGGAAAAAGCAGCAAAAATCCAGTAGGACTACTTGTTAAAGATAATGCTATCAGATTAAAAGGAAATTCTTAAAAAATTAATCTACAGACATGGAATTTCCATGTACTGACTTCACACAAGGAATGAAGAAAAACTTTGTAACTTTGATCTCCCTTGGTGAAGCAGCTTCATCATCTGTTATCATTTTTGATCTTTATATTTAATGTTTTGTCCTGAAGTGCCATAAGGACCATAAACAGAGCTGTCTTATCTATAATATTTCCTACGTTTTTTCCTAGAAGTCACTGTCACTGTAAGATGAAAAGAATAACATTGTCCATTATCTGCTTAAGGCTTTACTTAGGTTTTATGCTTTGTATATTGAGTTTTCTCCAGAGGGATGCAATTCATTATTTAGATCACTAGCATTGCTACAAAATGAGTTACAAGATCCAGATGATCAGTTGCACGTTCAAAAATTGTACACTCAAAAATGTGTAATATGGAAAACAATTTTAATTCACAGTGTTTGATTAAAAATGTGCTGCTGAATTTTTTTAAGCCACTTCAAATAAATATTTGAAGACCTCTTTTAAAAACAAAATAAGAGTAATTTCTCATCATGAGAAGGAGTCTTGTGTTATAGACACTGTGGTCTTGTGTTAGAGAGATAGTAGAGTTGAGAAAACCCATGGGTTGAGATAAAGACTGTTTAACAGGTAAAGCAAAACAAGGAATGAATTCCCTGCTTCCCCTTAGCAGGCCATCCCCAGGAAAGCAGGGCTCTATCATGTAAGGGTTACTTGGGGAGGAAAATGCCTTTCTGAGCATGGCTCCATGTCTGGGACATCTCTGGAGTCAGCTATCCTGGCCGCGTCCCTCCCAGCTCCTTGCATTCTCCCAGCTCCTCACTGCTGGGGTGTTGAGAGCAGCAGAAAAGGCTCCTCACAAGGTCTGCTCAGCAATAACAAAAACATCTCTTATATCATCACCACTGTGTTCAGCACAAATCTAAAGTAGCCCCATACCCACAACTGCGAGGCAGACTGACTCTATTGCAGCCAAAACCAGCACACTCAAGGCTCCACTGAAAGGAGAATTCTTGAAAAACAGAAGGAAAGCATTGCATGCATATGTATAATGCAGATGATTCCCTGCTTCATGAAACAGAATAATCTGGAAAAGCACAGTGCAACAGGAGAGAGGAGATGATAAAGAAACAGGAAAGTGATCATATTTACTACAATGTGGGCCATTTGTAATTTAAGATAAATATAAATTTATTTTTTTTAAGAATGTCTAATATTGATGTGCTCTTTGACTTTCTGGCTGAACAGGCAGCTTTCATCTGACTTTTGGAGCATTTAAATGGATACCTAAACTTTCCAATTTGCATTAAGAAAAACTATAGCACAATGACTTTATGGAGGCTGTAAAATATGTATTTTATTCTTTCTTTTGAAAGACTGCTCAACATTAAAGCTCTTCTTAGGCTTTAAAGCAGATTGCTTGGGACATGAAACATGATGTTTTAAGATGACATTGCTGTGCTGTAGAAAGTCTTTATAAAAGTGCAGGTGTAAGAAAAATTTGATCTGTTATTACCCTAACAAGTCACATTTGTCTGCTAGCTTTAAAGCTTCTTTTAATCACAGGTCATAGTCTTTGATATTCATGGCTACCTTTCATCCCTTTTCCAAAATTCTCTTCTCTGCCTTCCTTACATACCCAAACCATAATTCTCAGTGCTGCTGAATCCACACGTCAGACCTTTTTCATTTGTGTACTCAGAAATAGTTTTACAATTTTAACTTCATTTCAGTTCTAGTTTTAGTATAAGTAGTGACTGAACTGTTGCTTTTAACCTTTGTCTTTAAATATTTCTGTCTGTATACTGAAGGTTTGTTTTTATTGCTTATTGGTTGATTTTGTTTCAGCTCATTACACTTCTAAAAGAGCTAGCAAAACCTTTTAACGACTTGTTAATTAATTACTAACTCCTCCAAAGCTTTATAGAGGACTTGTATGTGGACTAAATTCTGCCATTTGGATTAGACTGCTATGGATGTCTCCTCCACGGCACTGGTGCTGATGCCTTTTCTTCTCCTTGTCAAGTGTCCATCCATCATACCTGGCATTCATAATCTCATACTGCTCCCATTTCACTGGGATTACTCTTACAGCAAAATGTAGCCTAGCATAAAGTAGATCTCACTCCTCCCTCCCTGTCTGTCTGAGGATACATCCAGGCAGCAAACGAAGCACATTCACCATGAACCAGCATTAGGGGACTTGGATAATGTACCACAAGCCTCCTGGGGCTTGTGGTCAAAGCAGTGCCTTGATTTGATTTTGGAGTGTGTGGCACAAAGGCCAGCAGAGCAGGTAGCCAGTGTCTAGGCAGAAGGTCACAATGCTTTTATCTGCATCTGTCCTTTATTGTGAGGTGTGGACTAGGTAAGGGACTATTAGAGCATTTAAAAATGTCATCTGCTTTAATCCTTCTGTTGTAATCATCCCTAACAACAGGTGCCTTAGAAAGTAGCTGTGCATTAAGTGTTTATTGCAACAGAGCAGAAGTTAAGCATTTCGTTAAACTATTAAAACCAGGGCCTAAATGTGGGAAATGTACTGGCTTTGCAGATACCAGATTCATTCAGTCAGAAGCATTTGGTACCAGCGATCAGCTGATAAAAATTAGAGAAACAATAGGTGGCTCTGAGCTTTTTCACTTCCTTTCTTTCTACCCAGTTGACAGCAAAATCCTACAATAATAGAGTAAGCTACAATGGCATCTAATGATTTTTCTGGGAAGCAGGGAGTACACTTCAGCAGGGAACCAGAAGCCATGTCATACTGATGCTTTATATGCTAAAGTTTAAAAGCCAAAACCTCAGCAGTAGGTGACTGAGACATGCTGAGGAAGGAAAATGTAGCCCTGCATTTCTTCACCAACTCATATTTTACTAAAGTTTATGGCATTCTAATTTAAAAACACCAAATAAACATGAAATGGGGAGACATTTAGGCCAGTTTTAATCCAAATGAGGATAATAGACTGCAGAAAGTTACTTCTTGGACACTTTGTCAGACATCTTTGATTATTCAATTGAAGGAAATTACAAAACAAGCTATGGAGAAACAGAGTGACAGAAATGTCAGAAATGCCTTTCCACTGAGTTACACTTCCCAGGACACCTGGAGGTAGAGGTCAGGCTGCCCTGAGCTTGGCCAGCTGCAGCTTCCCTTTTGGCAGCTACCTACAAGGAGTCACTCCTGAAGGCAGGGTGTTGGAGTGTGTAAAATAGAAGCCTCTCTGAGTCCCTCAGACAGAGAGAAGCATGCAGGGATTGAATTAAAGACTTTAGAGAAATTAAAATATATGAAAGCACACAGACATGAAGTAGAAATGTAAGCTTTAGTTTTAAGTAAGTAGAAACATTATTAAGTCACATAGATATGAAGTAGAAGTCTTAGTAAGTAAAAATATGCTTTAAGTGCCTTAAGAGAATAAAAATCCTTAGAATCTAGTGTAAGGTTCAGGCCGGGTTGAAAGTTCAAAAACTTGGCCCGAGACATAATGAAAACACAGTAAGAACATTGCTTGCATTTTCTAGATAGGACAGATAGAACCATTTACATGAATAGATAGAGCTATATGTGTGAGTTGTGCGTAAGAATTAACACCACTTTTGTATTATAGAACTAGAATTCTAATAGGTTTAGAAGGAATGTTTTAAGTTTGTGTTTTTAGCTTTTGGATGATTTCTGAATTAAAAACCCCTGTACTGGGGAGAAAAAGGCATCCACCATCATCATCATCACTACTACTACCTCACACATGGAAGAAGAAGAAGAACAAGAAGAGAAGAAAAGAAGAAGAAGAAATACCAGAGAGCTGCTGCCTCTGCTTGGGACTCTATGCCAAAAAGCTTTAACACGGCCTTTAATATTCTGAACTCTTTGCCTTTGAGACTGATGTGCTTCTACAATAAACAACTTTACAGCAACCAACAACTGCTTTGTCTCCTTGAAGACCTAAACCCATGAATAACTCGACAGCAGGGGCTGATTTCCACAAGTCACTCACCCAGGATGTGAATCACTTCCTTAACCCTCAAGGCAAGTTGGATGGCTTTGGCATCCAGGTAGCCTGCAGAGGGTGGCAAATACATCCCAGGACACAGACTAACCTCTGCCCCTTGGGAAGGAGTAGGAGGAAGGACATCTCATCTTAGAGCATCCAAAATTATGCTGAATACTTGTGCTTTGGCAGCCAGGACCTGCATCAAGTTGTCAGAGACAACCAGACAACACCACGAAAGAAACTGAAAAAGAAAAGTCTACCTTGGACAGTGCTATTTAGTCACCTGTTATAAGCCTGGGCTTAATTCTATTACCTTTTGCTGGAAAGAGGTCAGATCCAGAATATTTACCAAGGATCTCATATAATTGTCTTCCTTACAGGGAGGAGAAAAAAAAATCTTTCCTATCTCGCAATTTATATGCATTTGGAAAATGTCACGTTTCCCCAGTGCATTCCTCCATTTATTCACACTGAAGTTCTCCATCTGTGTACCAATACTATTATGAGGAGATTTCTCTGAGTAGAGACACATGTTTGAATGCATGCTGTAAATGTGGAGTGTGCCTTCTTTCTTCTACCTTCTGGGCATAAGTAATACACACAACTATTAAAAAATGTGGTCCCTATGTAGTATCTGTAATAAATGTTTGCTGTTTTATTAGAATGGAATGATATATTGAAATAATATAATATATTTATGCATATTCTGATGCACATGGGTGTAAAAATCCTGAGACTTCTTTCATATGTAAAAGTTGAGGGTGTTTTTTATTTTGCTTTGGTGGTTGCCAAATACAAGTTTTAAGTGTTTTATGAGACCAGTCTACAGCAAGAACTTGTACTCTTAAGACAGGTGGTTTTGTTCCAGCTATTACAAACATTTTTACGTTTATTAATTATCTGTCTTGGATGTGAAAATGGCAGTTACAGTTTCACGTTGGAAAAAAAAGGTAGGTTTTTCCATTTCTTCACTGTGAAATGTATCTTAGTTCCTATTTCTTGAGCTTTGTAGAAAAAAATCTGAGGGATCTGTGGAACATAAGGTACATAAGACTGCTACACTGACAATAATTCCTAATATCTTAATGTTCTTATTGAATCATTTTGATTTGCAGGAATTTGTGTGCATAACTTCTTACACATGCTACTGGTACATAACCCAAAATTTTAGTAACAGATGGGTTGATACAATTTGGATGATGATGAGCTAATCTGCAAAAAATGGCAGGTGTACTTCATGCCTGATACAGAAAGATGTTTGTTGGTAGAAAGGAAATAGTCATATGGTATCTCAAGTACATTTCTTATACAAGGATATTCTTTGTAAGATGAAAATCTGTAGGATTGGCATGTTGGTACATTATATTGATAACACTTGCACAGCTCTTATTATTTATCCTGGATAGGTAAGCCTTTTGCCTCCGTTTTTTATTTGCAAAAAAATTATATCTACTTATCTGGTTAGACTTAAAAACAGAGAAAATGCAACCCAAATTTAAATACCTTGCAATTAAACAAAAGACAGTATTTGGGGTTTGATACTTGTAAAAAGAATAAAATCATGTCATTAACAGTTTAGTACATTCCTAGCTGTATCTATTTGATTTCTGAGTAGATTCTTGAAGCTTTTTGTAACTAATGAAATGCATCACTTGCATGAAGATTTATTTCATTGTTTGACTCTTAAACATTGAGCAACATAATAAAACCAGCAGAGAGGAATGAAGCGTAGCCAGTCCTGAGAGAGTAGTTGAGGTACTTACCTTGCATGTGGGGGATCTGTGTTCTGTAACTTTTGTCCTCCCTTGAATTCCCAAAGAGTTCCCTGCCCATCAGCCACTGGAGCTGTTCAACTTCCCAGGTAACCTCAGGTGTCACAGAGCTCTCTCCACCACCACTGCTGCATTTTATTTCATTCCAGCAAAAGCCTCCCTTCCCTGAACAAGTGGGAAAGATGCTGCAGACCTTTAAAAAAAAAATTATAAAGCTCTTGGATAGGATTAGAACTGACTCCTTTTTTTGTGACTGGTCTTGTGATCTGGGAACAAAAGCTTTGTTGTCCTTCCTCCATGTTAGATATTTCTTGAGCCACAGTTGCAAATGTGTAGGTCAGGGAATAAACCCAAGCATGCAAGACCCGTGCACACATCAGAGGGGCTCATTAACACCACCTGGAACATTAATGAAGTGTAAAATTGAAGATGTGAATGTTTGTAAACTCAGAGATCGCTGAAGTTTTTATAGTGGCAGTTTTAATTTTTCTGGTTTTCTCTCTTGCAGGTAACAGGGGAGCAGTAAAATGCATTTCAGCATTAAAAATGAAGATAAACATACAGTAAATATGAATTGGAAAAAAATTATTTTATAAATTTTTAAAAACTTTATAAAAATACTGAAATAGAAATGCAAGTAAAAGTCAGGACATTGTCTACTTTATAAGTGGTGATTTAGAAGAAACAACTTTGAAATCTAAAGCATTACACATGCTTAGGCTTATCCTTTTAAAATTTCTTAAAAAGCTAGTGGGGAGATCTAAATCTTCATCTCAGTTAATCTGAAAGTTCTTAACATTGTGCTTTAATGTTACATCACAGACACAGTAAAACTGTAACTTTAACTCCTATGTCTTTTCAAAGAGGAGTTGGCTTTTGTCATATTTTCTGTCAAGAAGTAGTCGATTTTAACTGATGAATGAAATGTTTTCAAATGTTCACTTAAAATAATCCCAACAGATGTAAAAATATGTACATATGTAAAAATTCAAGTTCAAGAAATTCAGGCAGTGAGGGGGTAAAGACGGAGAAAAATGGCAAATCTACATCTCGCACACTCGTGAGCTCAGCTTCTTAAACGGTGAGTCCATTGGTTTCCACTGCAAACATGGGAATTACAGCCCTGTTTCTGTTGACAAGGGCATTCTGCTGACATTACATGCTGATAATACCAGTCTTTATTTTCTTTGCTCGTCTATGGAAATCAAATTTGATGTACCTGCTGGCATGGGTAAGAGGTTGCAACGCAAGTGTATTTTGTGAGCCCTCTGGAGGATTATGCCTCTGCTTACAGAGGTGTCTGCTAACCTGACTGATCACTGACTGATACAATTGTTCATGGGGGAAGAAAATGAGAAGCCAGATTTCTTCAACTCAGTTGGAATAGTGAAGCTGGCTCTCCATTTTCCTCTCAGGAAATGGGGATGAGGGTGATGCTTTAGGCTGAACAGGAAAGAGGGAAAGTTAGTTCTTGGAAACAAAGGGAAGTGGAACAGCAAATTTGGTTTGATCTTCATTTGTGTTACGTATTTGTTTTGTTTTCAGAAGCTCTATTCAGATTGATTTTGTCCTGAAATAGAAAGACTACTGCATACATGGGCTTGATGGGTCCAAAAGGGGGAGAACAGAATCCTGTTTTGTGAAAGTGTGTTTCCCAGTGGGAGAGTGCTTCTCATCCTACTTAAGTTAATGTCACCCTTGACCTGGTGTGGCAGAAGTCACGTTCTCCAGTTGTGTGGCTGCACACCTGCTCTACTTTCACAAAGTTAGGGAGGACCTACTCTGTTTACTATTAATATTTGTAGCAGGCAATAGTAGGATTTTAACAACGATTACTTTGAATAAACAGCTGATTTCAAAATTAATTAGATCCTATGATTATTCTTCCAACCTTTGAAAATCTTGGTACTAAATGAAAGACATTCAGCGACTTAACATCTATATTCTGGAAGCCAGTTTTATTACTTAGGATATTGTTTTGGTCAGGATGTGTAATCTGTGTAAATAAAGGGAAATAAATATATTCAAAATTGTGATAGTCTCAGTTTAAATAATTAGTGTGTCACTTTTTCAGGAACTGTAGTGGGAAGTGTCAGTAAAACTAAGCGCCTGTATAGAAATCAGCAGATGTTCATACTAACCACACCAGTTTTTCTTGGATTTATTTTTATTTCCCTTTCATTTAAGTATTAGACATATTGTTTGATATGTTGTACAATTAAGATAAAAAGAGCATTGCCTCCTATTATAGTGACTGAGAAATAATTTATTTATTTTAGTAACATGCATCTTTCCATTATTAGGATTAGTCCTCTAAATAGTCTGATCTAAAACAGAGAAAACAAGCCTGGCATAACTCCTGCAGTAATTTCACATTATTCTCAAATTATCCATAATCTTACCCTGACTTTATGACTGCTGTGCACAATTGCTGTTGTAACTGTGAAGATAATTCTTTCATTTGAGTTCCACAATAAAAAAATTAAAATATTATGACTAATCAAGATACACTGGTCAATAGCAAAAGCTTTAAAAGCATTCTAAGCATTTGATTAGGTTATCCAATGAGAGTTTTGTTGCACTTGGAGTTTCAGCATCAGTGCTGTGTCAATACATGGTCAAGAATTAAGACTTTCTTGTTTGAACTAACAACAGAACTGCAACAGAAATTTAGTCTTCTTTAATTGGTAAGGGTGTGGAGAAGGGCTGGACTTATTAACTAAGCATCTTAAGTAGAAGTTAACTCATTTAGAGAATGACTTGGGTTTTTCTCAGATCTTTTGGACTTGAATAGAAAAGGATTTTCTGTTACACGTGGTCAGATGCCTGAAGGAACGCTCATTATCCCTACAGTATTGTATTGTACGTGATAGCAGGAGACAAAATCTGCTCATTATGTTTTCATCTCTACAGTTTGAAAAGCATATCTCTTGTGCGTCTCTGCATAAAGCCATCAATTATTTTAAAATGTTAATGGATCTTAATGAGGATAATTTCATATAACCTTTTTGTGGTTTCTTTGAAAATTAACTTTTGCTCTGTTCTTTATGATGAGTTGGATCATTCACTTTGGTGAGCGACTTGTAATGAGTAAACTACTACTAATGCTCCTTTATTTCTTTATACTCTTATGAGCACGTTTTCAGATATTGACATAAATCTGCATCCTTGCCAGATGGTGAAAATTACTTTTTGCTCCCCGTTTGTTTCCCTCACTAGAGATCTTAGAATTGGAGTTTGGTAAATTTGCACATTGCTCTTTTATTCCTTTGATATTTGAAGGCTTGATCACCTTTCAGATAGAGGAGGAATAGGCAATTTCTCAGAATGTATTTGCTATTCTACTAGATTAGGCCCTGTGAATATCTGATCTTCTATGCTTTCCCCACTTGGGCATGATTCTAAACAAGTGTGTTCAATTCCCTGTCAGTTTGTTCTGGTGCTGAGATGGACTTGTGTTTTCTATCAAGTAAAATGCTATATATTGATGCTGTTATGTATATGAATATCAAACTCTCATCACCTGTCTCTTTGCTTGCAAAAGGTTTTCCAAGGAAAAGAGAAAAACGGATACAAATCATGATGAAAAAGCTTGTGAATTTTTTCTTCTGCTATTTTATCTCTGGCAGTGTGTCTTTGTTGTCTACTTTGGATGCACGCTTTTGAGCGTAAAATATCACATGAAGTGTTAACATTTGGTAGAATCTTGTAAATTTAATCGTTTTCACATGGGATGTAGAAATCAATAGAAAAATATATCTATGTTTACCTAAAATGTTTTAACATCAAATAACAAAGGTCTATTGATATGGCAAATGCAGGACAAATTCAATAAGAATTACAAAAGGGTAGCATAGGGATTTGAAAACATTCTCGTGTTGCACAATGTTGTGTTAAATCATATTTCGTAATGGGAGGATAATGCAATGGTAACTGCAGAAGATGCCCCTCAAGGTAGGTGATTTGGGAACAAGTATTGGCAGGTCTGTCTTGTCAATATTATTTTGTGCTACTGCCAATTCTGAGAAGAAAATATAAGCCAGGTTAAGATGTAGGCATGGTTTTTATTTGGTAAAATATATACAGAAAATGATAACTCTTGTTCCATGGTACCAATGTAGAGTTGTTTAATTTCTGGGTCTGATAGAATTGCTGTCGAAAATTACAGATTGGCCATGTTGTTATATTGCAACAGCTTCATTTTCTCTGTTCATGACAGTGACTGAAGTTGTTGCTTATATGTATTCTAAGGATTCATAGTTATCAAAGGTGAAGATAAGCAGTACAACAGAGACAAATAAGACCTTAAGTCTATTACATGCTCTTTTTTTCCTGATTAAGTAGTAGAAAAGTACTGTAAGAATTGCCAGCAATATTAATTTGATTATTTTAACTGTTTTTTCTCTGAAAAAATGTCTTTAGCTGTTTTCATCTCCTAGTCAGTGCCATTAATTCACTGTCATATTTGAACTTTGCTAATGCCTACATCTTCTTTCTTCAGTCTTCAGATGTTTTCTTGCAAGTATGTGTCTGTTCAGATACACACTTGGGCAGAGATGGTTATGAAATTGCAGCTTCTTGATAAAATGAAATTAAATTATTTTGTGGAAATGTTTGGAATTAGCATGGTCCAATTTGATCCAAGCTGGGAACAAAACCATCCATAATTTGTGGCATTCTTTTCTCTTTTTACTTGCTTTGTTTGCTGTAGTCTTTTGTTTGGTTATGCTGAACTGTGCCACTCATAGAGAAAATGAGCTTCAGTGTTGAGAAGCTTTGTTTCTAACATTTAATACAACAGCAACAATAATTAAAATGTCATACTCTCTAATACCAATAATTTAATGTGTTGCCAAAATGCTTTAGTAACTTTAGATTTGGATTAGTTCAGCTCTTCTTGGATAAAACTCTCACAAAAATAAAATAATCTTTACTTGTTTAAGATAGAAAAAGTAAGCATACCTTATTCAGATGGGAAATTAGAGGGGAATTTATTTCCTCATTTAAAATTCAAGTATGACGTTGCTTCTACTGTACATACTTTAAAAATGCCACAGACAATTTTTGATGATCATGGAAGTGCACACTTTGATGTGATGCCTTTTCCAACAACAGAGTCTTGCTGCTACACTGGCTGTCTGTCCTAGCTGTAGGGCACCTGTCTGCTTGGCTCCTGGGAGCAGAGGGCTGCAGAGATGGCTGAGATGCAATATCTTGGGCTTCAGTCTTCTAAATGAGTGATACAAAATCTAGACAGAGGTTAAGCATCAACTTTTAAATGCAGATGGGCAAGCAGGCATGGATTGGGCTGAGAAATGTAATTGCAGCAAAAAGACAATGTATTACACAAAGTGCTAAGTAGGAAGAGGAGATGCCAACATAAAATTTGGCTGATTTATAACAAATATCAAGATTTTCTAAAACTTTAAATAGATTATTTTTCAATCTCCAGCTCTTTCAGAAATGGAGACTCTACAACTACAAGATTCACAGCTTGACCTGCTATTATTTCCTTAGGAGCCTTTTATTTGAACACAGCATCCTTCAACCATTCAAGAGAAGACCTTGAACTCTGCTTCTCCTTGTAGCAGAGGTTATTCTGAGAATACTTTTGATAACACTTCTTTTCTTCTTGGGATGCTTCTAGAATATATCTGCTACCTGTTTCCTTGGAGACTGACATGCAGTGAGCACAATGGCTCTACAGC
This sequence comes from Rhabdornis inornatus, assembly GCA_013397075.1. Lineage (NCBI taxonomy): Eukaryota > Metazoa > Chordata > Aves > Passeriformes > Rhabdornithidae > Rhabdornis > Rhabdornis inornatus. The sequence continues at coordinate 1,247,420 of VWZS01008230.1, read as the reverse complement.
ACCTGTAAATCAAACTTCAAAAGGAGACACTGTCCTTGTTAGAGGAAATGGTATGCATGGTGGGGAAAGAGGAGAGTTTTGCTTTCCCCTTGTCTTCCAGAGGATAAGATGGCTGTAGTGCTATAGAGAGACTGAGATTATGTCAGATGGTGAAGGCTGGGTAGGCTGTGTAGCAGCCTTCAGACTACCTGGAGTTTTTATCAAAAATAGCACTGGACTGCATTTAATTTGTAGAGAACAAGGCCTTATTTTGCAAATGGATTTGTGAATGCAGTAGTTATGGGGATAATTGTATACGTATCATTAAGAGTTTAGATGTAAAAAGATACATTAATAAGTCTGAGAAGCTTGGGCTTTTTTTTAGCAAATTCTTTTATCACAGATCTTTTAATCTTCATGTATCCCTTATATGTACCCATTCTGCTTGAAGAGATAAGGCTAGGACAATGTGAGGAGATGAGCTTGGACCTGTTTTCTCCAATTCAAACACTTTATCTTTCTCCTCTGTCCTTTGCAGTGTGGTTAAGGGATATGTCCTAATGGTTTCCTATTCCTTTCCCTTATGTCAATGTTTTAAAATGTTATTAGTTTTGGCAGTTATAAATTTGGTCAACATTTAGCTTCCCAGCTCTCACACAGAAACAAAATTAAAGGACATATTTGCTTTTAGATTAGCTACCGATTCAAAAAGGGCTGAAAATAAATAATTGGAGTCTCAACTTAGGAACGGGTGGTGTATTACAAGGGGTGAAAAATGGTTTCCTATTGGAACAGTCACATGGCAATTCAGGTGAACAACACTTGGTCAAATAATAATGATATATATAATCCTTATTATTCCCACTTTAGAATGAGCACTGTTATTGCCAATGTCAACATCCAAATTTCCTGTGACTTCACTTTCAGTGTCAAGTTTCTAGAGTAAATCTACAGCTAAAAATTGCCAGCAGTAGATACAAACAATTTAACAAACATATCAAATGTCCTTCACAGTCTGAGCAAATTTTAAGAGCATGATGCTCAAATATTTGATTAGATAGTGCTGTGGGATGTTCATGTGCTGAGCTGCTGACTGAGATCCTTTTGACTGCTTACCCTCTGCTTTGTAAGGGAGGGGGACAGGGGAGCCCCCCAGATGAGAGTAAACAATTATTACAGCTTTTCCAAGTGAAAATAGAGTCAACTATTGTGTGATTTTGTAATCCATAGCTTCAAAATCTGCTAATTAACACCTAAAACAATGAGCAAAGCTGTAGCTGAATGACATTTGATCAGATGTGGTGCACAGCCATAGGGCAGTCCTAATTCTTGTGTTGTTTTCTGCAGTCTCCCATTGTTTTTCAATGATGTTAGGACATGGCCATCTTTTCTTCCCTTCTCTCAGGCCTCCATCAGCCACTCCTAAAGTCTTCTAGGAGTTATGCAGGATGAATCTGTTTTATTGCCTGAGAGGCTTTATCATGTCTGCGTATGATGTTGCATGTCTGCAGATTGAGTTAATCCTCATTTTGATCTTCCTCCCACACCCTGCAGTTTTCAAAATGCCTCACTGGCACCGGATGCAGGTATCAAATCTTTGGTTATCAGGTAAGCTTTGCCTAGCAATAATCTGGCTGCAGTGTTTTGGACAGTAAATCTCCAAAACAGTGAATCTCACAAAGTTGCCTGTGAATTATATAGAATGTATTGTAATTTTTAATGAACTGCTAAAGACCATGCAAGGCTCTCTTTCACAGAGAGGACTACACAGCCACATACATACTCTACATCTCCTCTGACTCGCTTTGGGAACGCTTGAGGATAGATCACATGGCAGATGTTCATCTGAGCGGATCCTTGGAAAGAACTTTTAATGTCCCTTGGATGAAAGCAGCAAAGGAAAAAATCCAGAACTCCAGAAAACCTCAAACATGTCATAACCCTCTTGCAGCCCCACGATGAGGCAGTAGCAGAGGGTAGGATTTAGTCAGATGAATGGTTTCTCAGAATGATTACTGGCAGCATTCTTGCCTCACAAGAACAACTTACAAAGCACTGCTCAGCCCTCACTGAATCACCAAGCTGTCCCTTCTCAATTACTCTCTGGGCGTCACTCAGTCCTACGTACTTATTTCCACTATAATTTTATTTTTGTCCTTGGTTGCTACAACACTCAGTGTGCATGCACACACTGTTGCTAAGAGCTCTGCTATGTGACACTTGCCAGCATTCTACAAGGAAGAAATTAAGGTGTTCCTCATAAAATATATATTTGGCAAGTCATTGATGTAGGCTGAAAACACTCAGCCCCAAACACAGCTTGTCTATTACAGTCAAATAAGGCATAACTGATGCTTTGGAGAACCTGTTATGGGTAGTACACTGATGAAAGGTGAAAAGCTCTCAAGAAATTAATTACATCACTCTCTGTGCCCTGATTTTGTAGCTACATGAATCTGGACTATTTGTAAGCTTGTATGAATGCTCTTAGTGGTCAGAATGACAACTTGTATTATTTCCCTCCAAGATTTTAAGTTTTTAGGTATGGAAATAATTTGCACATTATAATACACATGAAACTCTTTGAAGAACTTTAATTAAATGTTCAGCATAAAAGGGTTTTGCCTTCCCGTCATGTACAGGCTAAACTCTCACTAGTATTAATAGAACTTACATGTGTTCCATGAAGAGAAAATGGGACCACAATTTGTAGGGGAAAAACTTGAAAGAAAATAAGATTTTCAATTATAAATACGATTTATGTTAATAAATATTACAGCTATGCCATGAAAAAAAAATCTGAAATCCACAGTTTATACTAAGTAAGCAAATTATTTTAAATTAAGTACTTAGGTAGAAGTAGTTTGTTTCTAATTTCTTGTTTTTCATATATTCATATATTTCATAGTACCCACAGATCTAGATGGACTCTTTGTTAGTGCTGTATAAATATGTAATGAAATTACATAGCCAAAAATATTGAAGTATAAATTTTATTTATAGCCCAAGCCAACCCTATTGTCTACAACACTGAGTTCTTACATAAGTAAAATATTTGCTATTGATTTCATATAAGCTTTAGTGAAACATTAAATAAACTAATTTTCCTTGCTGGTCTGGTTATATTAGTTAACCACTAACATTTGTCCCTGTTTATTAATTAGTGTCCCTTATGTGCCCTTGGATAATCATGTACAGAGGAAACAGCATCTGTCACTTAGCTCAAGTCAAAGTTGACAGACCAAATCTAGTTATTACAATTGTTAGGTAAATAGACACTTTTATTCTTGTCATTTTTAAATTCTGTCTTGCCAGAAAATAGGCATTTTTTTCTCATCTAACTGAAAACTACCTGAGCAGAACTAATTCACAACTGATTTCAAGAGTAAAGAAAAGTTATAGTATATTTTCCAGGATGTAATAAAACAAAAATCTGGCCTGAATCAGGAATTTCTGTAATTTGAAAAGATTCTTCCATGATTGGAATCAATCATGTAATGATTGAATATTTCTGCATATTCATGTAATGATGGAATATTTCTGAACAGTAAAGAATAATTTTCAATAGGGTTGATGAACAAAATGACAGTTTATTACTACTTTTTAACATCTTCTACAACAGCAATTCTTTAATGTTTCAGATGCAGTTTTATTGCTGCTGTGGTTACTGCTGTCACGTGTGTGTGTCTGTCCTGATTTGTATAATCCATGAAAGGACAGCAGTCCTGGACTCTAATCTGTATGAAATAATGTATTAGTTAGCCACAAAATTTTCCACAATGGAAATAAGTGTATGATTCCCCTTTGATTTTTGTATGAGAGAATTGTGGGATGGGTTGATTCCTTTGGTGTGGCTTATTATTAATATCAAATGTGTGAAATGCAAATCAGTGTGCATTTCTGAGCAGGGAGCTTTGACTCTCTGGACACTCTGAGGGGCACTGGAGCTCTTGGGGAGAACTTGGGGACAGCCTGTGCTCCTGAGCCAGGTCATGTGTGCCAGACCAAGGGCTCTGTAGAGTGAGAGACTGGGAGCAGCAGCAGCAGAGGGGAAGCTTGAGCGCTTTTTCTGCTGCAATTATGCCCTGTTGCAAGATTGAACTCACCTGCCTGACTGCTGGACTAGATCCAAAGGAAGAAGAAGCCTTCACAGGCCATATGTTCTGTTTTTAAAAAACACCAGGTCAACAATTGCTAAGTTATTCCTGTTTGTATCTCAGGGCCTTCTGGAGAGCTTGACATGTCTGGGTGACTCTTGCATACTTCAGCTATCACATTTGATAAGCCAAGCAGAGCCTCATAGTTAAAATTTCCCTTCCTACACTGCCTCCATGTTGTGCTTTTTGTTGTAACGTCTTGGGATTCCATTTCTTTTAAGCCCTTTTGTATCCCCTATACCTGTGTGACAAGATGGTTACATTAGGGGGGCACTGGTGGCACATACCAGCTGTTGGACCCCTCCACTTATCCTCTACATCCTTCCCTGTTTCCATTTAATTCCTACAGCAAGAGGCTGTAAAAGTAGCAACAGAGGGACATTTTAGCAATTCTGCTCTACCATGCAAGTCCTACTCAACCAGGAATATGATACACTTTAAACTCTCTTGCTTCTTTATGTATTATAGAGCTGGGACAGAACACCAGAACAACAAAAAGAGGACTTCTTTACAGCCAGCCACCAGCTCAGTTGGTAGCAGAGATGTGTTTCACTTGATCATTGAAGCCAGCAGTGACTGGGGTCCATTTCTGAACAGCTCTGTCCTCCATAAAACCCATTTCTGTTTTTCAAAAGGTTTCCATATTAGACATGAAAAGATGGAAAGATAAAAAAAGTTCTCATTAAAAGTGTTCATAGAACTGAAGTTCTAAAGTATTTGTATTCAAGCCCTGGCTGCTGCTGGTTGTTCTCAAGAATCAGGACAAGCTAATTTGCTCCCTGTTTGCTGGGGACTGAAAGTAACGTAAGTAAAGCTGGAAGTTCCAAAGCACATCACTGACTTACAACCAGTTCAAAGACATTTTGCAGATTGTTTTTGCTTTTATTCCCAATGCAAATTAACTGAACGGCATAATTCTTATTGATGCTGATGTAGCTAATGTTTTCCCTTCCAGGTATGTTTCTGTTGGTGTTGTGAGCCCTGGCCATTATTTTTTGGGTCTTATTTCTTTAGATGAGTTGCATATTCATTTGACATCCTTTTGGAATTTTTTCTCAAACTGAGTAAGTTAAAGTTATAGTTACTGACCTTTATTTTAATAAATTTGTCCTAAATACTTAGAATTTAATGATTTCCTTTCAATACCATGTGGTAAATGAATCTATATAGCTGTCAGTTTTTAGTATAGCTATTGAACTCAAGCTGACTTGCTTTTAAAAGAGAAAATTTCAAAAAATGAATCAGAGGATGAACAAATAAGAAGAATTTCAAAACATTTTTCTGGGAAATGGGTTCATGACCACAGAGAACCAGAACAGAGAGAACTTTTATACTTTTACAAAAAACAGTTTTGAAATTACAGTTATAAGCAAAACAAGTTGAAATTAAAAATAAAAATAAAAATAAATAAAAATTAAAGAAAAAGGAATGGGGGGATCAGTAAAGATAAAGTATTATCTAATCCAGTTGATTTTCTAGGATAGCTGCTGGTACAGGCCAGTGTGATTTTTACCCTCTTTGGTAAGCAGTGATTGCAGAGTTAATTAGTCTCCAGTGCTAGCAAGTGGGTGGCATTTACTGTTACAATAATAGGTCTGTCTCTAAAGTGGAGATAGCACAGGTCATGATTGTGTACCTTATCTTTTGAGGCAGGAACAGTAAAGACTCTGTAAATGGGTTTAAGCAGAAAGTTAACTAAAAGTATTTTGGTGTGTCCCAAGAATGTCCTTTGTTCTAATTATAGCATGGCAAATATCAAGTAGAAAGGATGCTGTACTGGGGTGGTGGTGGTGACTCAGTGCTCACTATTCACTGCAGAGCAGGCTGTCAGAAAGTGCTACTTTTCTGACTCACTGCATCTTGTAAATGAAGAAAGAAACATGAGCTATATTCATTTTATATTCATCAGTGCCATGTTATTTAATTCCAGCAGTGTTTGGAGGATTTGCTCAGCTACTGAGCCCTCTGAAGTGTTAGGCCCCTGCTTAGTAGTAACAGTAGTAATGCCTAACAGTTACTGGCATTTTAGATATAAATGTGGGCTTAAGTGCCATGCTTAAGCAATAGGAACAGTAATGGCAAAGGTAGTGTCTTATTATAACAGAAACAAAATCTCATTTTTGGGTCTATTACATGAGTTCCAAACAAACAGAGATGCACATACACAAACATTAAAACGAGGTTAATAGAGGACTTTCCATAAAAATAACTTTAATCTGATCCCATTCTGAATGCTTGGCTAATTAAACAAAAAACCCAAGCTAGCCACCCAGTGAAAAAAAGCATTAAATGTTATTCTTCCTGAGGAACATTTTTTCCTAAAGAAACTCAGTTGTTATCTCATTTCCTTTATGCATCAGAAAAAGACTTGTAATTCTGTAATAGTAATTTTTATGTAATATGAACTGTTAACATGTATTTTAGGCTTTAGATACAAAAAAATTAAAATTGTGACTATTATTTCAATGTTTGCTCCTATCTAGGGGGTGTTGAACAAGACAAGACTCATGACCTGTCTGAAATAATGGATGGTTCTGAACTTCTTTCAAGGGGGATCTGAGCCTTTTAAAATCAACTTCCAAACTCTTTTGCTGAGTCATACCTATAGTAACAGGGAACTTTTTCCTCTGATTTCAGAAACTATGGATAATTTTACCATAAAATTATTATCAATAATGTGTGGAATTGCATTTAGCCCTGCTTTTGAAAACTGGCTAGATTTTTTACCTTGGGGTTTTAAACAAAGCAGCTTTGTTAACTAATTGTACATTATGTTGAAGAAGCAGTCAATGGCTGAGTTGTTAGTGATCTATACTTCTTTAAGTTTTTCCCTTGAAAACCCTATCAGCTCTTCTTAATTTTTTTCCTTTGCAATGCTCTATTATTTCTGTCCACAATAGCCAATATGCTGGAAGACCTCTTTGCAAGAGGTCTTTGGAACAAACCTGTACACAATTTATTTCATTTTGAAAATTGAATGTATAGAAGGAAACTGCAGAAGAGATGGAAGAAGTGCTGTTACAGATTTGCAAACAGTGCAATCAAAGACATAGCTAGTTAGTGCCTGGCAAGATTTTGGCTGTGGTTTTTTGTCATTTGAGAGATCTCTTGCTAAGGATGCCTGAAGTGCTTTTAGAAGTGAGATTAGCACCAGCATACACAAATAATTTTTTGTTTTGTTGTTTATTGTCCGTTACATCCCACTGAAGTTGAGTGCATTGGTTTGGTTACAACAACATGTTTAAAATACAGACAATATTGTGAATAGAGCCACTCAGCAGACTGTTTGCACTACTGAGGATGGAGCTCTAAGGACCTTTGGTCTGACTTTTTCTTCACTTTATTATTATATTAGTCTGGTTGTAAACTGGGCTCAACACTTGACATTTCAGAGGCTGATCTTCAGAGCCTTCCTTTCTGAGCTCTGGATGGTTGGATTTAAATGTGGGTAATGCAAATGTGTATATGCATATATCCATAGCTATTTATATTTACAAAATATGGGGGGGAGCTGTATTTTAGGCTAAGATTAGCATGCTGAAAAGAACCTGAAAGATACTGTAACTTCATCTTAAATTTGTTTTAATCTCATTAAAACTGAATGCACGTTTTTAAAAGTGCTGTTGAACTTTCAAAACTGACTCTGCTCAACTCCTAGTCAGTAACTTTCTTGTAGAAGACTTAGTCTACAACTGAGGCATATTTTTACTTTCTAGTCTCCAGGTTCTTAAGAACCACTTTAGAACAATAAACTCAGTTGTATTATTTTGTTTTTATTAATGATTATCTGTAATCATAATGTGCCTGTTTATCTGTGGAGCTACATTGTCTTATGGTTCCAGTCACCTTTTATCATTCTATTCTCTTTAATGAAGAAACACAGATGTAATTAACAGTGACTTAGGAAGAATAATTATACAGATCACGTATGCAGACACACACACAGAAGCTAACTCCCAGCAACTCTGGTTCTACAGACACAAAGGCAATAATGCATAGCAACAATCAGCAATTTCAGGCTTACCAAGCAAATACGACAGATAAGTTGATCCCAATTTCTGAAAAATCCAGGGAAAGGTTAACAAGCATTTTGATGGTGTTGGATCAAAGCAGAGAGAAAATTCTCACTATGTGAGCAGTTAACTTCTGTGTATTTTGATTGTCAGTGATTCGGTCATGAATCATACAGTAATTTAATGTTTAGAAATAATGTACTGTGTGCTATCACCTTAACAAGCATAGCATTCCATGGTGCTCTGCAGTATTTTGTTGAAGATAAAGTTATGGTTTATTTGTTGGGTATTTTGATGTTGCAATGAAGTGTGGTTAACACTGAGGTTTGAGTGTATAATAGCATAAACAGGCTTTATTTTCCTTTTTAGCAGTAATTTCAGTTCCTTTTTCTCTGCTGTGCTTATTCTGCTGAAAAGAATGACAAAATGGTGGCACTACAGTACGATGGTAGACTGGAGGCTACTGATATAAAGTGTTTGAAAAGCTGCACTGAGTTGTGGTAGCCAGACAATTTAAGAAATACACTGCTGGCCAAGGGCATTTATGAATGTGCAACATTTATGGATGTGCAACCATTTTTCAAAATGAATTTTGACTATGGTGTAAGTTAAGTGAATATGCACTTGTGGATGAAAACTGTTCCTACACAACTAGAAAAAAAAAAAAGCCAAAATTCAGTTCATAAAAGCTGATTTCTATGTATAGCTCCCAGACCATAGAACCATGGAAATATTGCACCAATTGTTAGGTACACTTAAATATACATAAGGTGCAGAATGGTGTTTTTCTTCAGACCTCTGCTCTGAGCTCTTAGCCATAGTCTGTAGGTTTACTGCATAACTTGAAACCTTTTCCAGTTTGGAATGGAGTTTCTTCATGTAGAAATGAAGAAGTTATGGCAGAATGAGAAGAAATCCACATAAGGAAAATGGTTGTTCTTTTCAGTTTGCCTTTATGCGTTATTTTTACTATGTTAATAACTGTAAATTGAAAATGGGCTCAGAACTAGTTATAGATCTTATGCTATTGAAAAGTTTTGGTTTTGGTTGTGGCCCTGTTTGGGATGGGGACTAAAGTTGCATTGATGTACTATTACGTTTATTTTCTGAGGAAGGAATTTTGATGCTGAGCTTGGCATTCCCTGCAGTGGATAGAGAAGGCACTCAGAGCACCAGCGGTCAAGGAATTCGGGCAGGATAATTTCTTCCTCTCACTTGGGGGAATCTGTGCAACTCTGCCTGCAGAGCTGCAACATGGGCACACCTCTGTCCTCCACCTTCAGTTTATCTTTCCACAAAAAAGTAAAACTATTATTATTTGACTTGAACAGGAAGTAGCACTGTGGGCTTAAGCGTTTCTGCATTGTTCAGTCTTCTTGATCTCCAGTATACATTTGAGTTAGTTCTTCTTCCATGTCTAGTTTATGAAAGAGCTACTCTGTTTATATGCTGTTCCAAAACACCAGGAAGACAGCATTTTCTGTTGTATGTAACATAAATGATTCTTTTTAAAAATTGTAGTGCCTCATGTGGTTCTTCTTAGAGATACATTCTCTTCTCATATCCAATCCCCTCATAATAAAAACATGCTAGCTAGAGCCTACTCCCTCTGAGAAGTGAAAATAGCAGCAGCTCTGTGAATTTTTCTTTGGTTCTGGGGTTTGGCTGTTCTTGTCAAAGTGTTAGTATATGGTGATAACTGGATAAACCCCTAAGAGATGTTAAAATTATATCAAATTGATGGAAGAGTTTTGTACAACATGTGTTTCCAAAATGTCCTTCACATCAGCTTTTTTTTCCTTGCTCATGGCTTCATTGTAGATAAAAGATGTTCCTATCTCAGCTCTGGTACTGCCATGTGCTGCTTAGCAAGGAGTGGCACTTAACCATGGTCACCCCTCTGGTACACAGCTCTGCCAGCTCACCCCTGGCACACAGGGCACAACATGTCAGTGTGCTTGTGGGTTCAGCCAAACGACCCTAAGGAAAGGGAGATGGAGGGAAAGATAAAAAGGAATCACACAGCAGGTCTTTACCAAGAGGTGTGCATCGAAATGCCGGGTGCCAGTCTGTCCCCACAGCTGGCTCAGGGCAGGGGTGGCAGCACACCGTGGGGAGGGCACCCTGAGCACCTTGGCACTGGGGTGCTGCAGGGTGTGTGTCCCCACCCTCCTGCCACCTGGGCTTCACATCTGAGCAGCTTCCCTCCCAAGGCAGTGGGACCAGGGCTGTGGCTCACATCACCTCTCATAACTGTATTGCAGCACATGATGCCTTGGTGCCAACTCACACCTGCTAAACTCAGGCTGAAACAGTGCCTCTATTGCCTAGGAAAACCTGCAAAACAATTTACCCAAACAATGACAGCTCTCCCCCTTCCTCTCCCTCTCCACTCTCCTTTTTACATGGAAGAGAAACATTTAAATAATAAGTATGTTTTTTAAAAACATTAGTAGTATAAATCACATGCATATGCTGACTGATTCTATTACCTCATTTTCAATACAAACCTCTTAAACAGAATCCCAGAGGATGCATTTCTGCTTTAATCTCTCAGTAATCAAGCAAAAATATGTATTTTACAAGCTTTCACAGACAAATGCTTATATTGAACTGTAATTTGCATGTTAGTATCTGAATGTGTTGGTTCTGATGTAGTTTTATGCTATTATTCTAATTGTGCTTGGAGTATTTTAGCATTAATTTTCCATCAATATTTTTATCATATTTTTGTCAATATTTTTATCAATATTATATTAAAATTGATGGGACCTTGCTGATATCTAGTATTTGTCAATGGAGCCTTTCCACTTTATTGTAATAATTATTGACCTGTGAATTCCTGAGAGTAAAAGAATACAGGCTTTACTAGACTTCTGTCAACAGTTCTTGTAAGGATTTTGGGCTAGATAATCTTGTCTGACCATTATAACTCCACTGAGTTTAGCTGTTCTGCTTTGACCTGGATGGTCTGGGAATTTTTGGTATTTTTTACCTGAATAAAAACACTGCAGTGATATCTTAAACAGGTGGGCTTTGATTACCCTTCTGGTGATGCTGGCAGCCTGCAGGAGGTCGGCTGTCAGAGCAGTGGACTGCTCAGTGAGAGGCAGCAGAATTCACTTGCACAGCTGTTTGCAGCTTGCAGGGAGAAATAAATGATTTTAGCCAAAGGTGATGCAAGGCAGAAGGCTAACAGCTATCCATTCCTCACCACGAGTACCGAAGGTATTACTGTGCTGATTGCTCAAAAAAATTCCCTTGCTCAAGTAAAACAATGCAAATTTTTTGAATTAACTTCAGTGGAGTTTGGTTTATTGACCTATGGCTTTGGAAACTTTTTCTGCCTTTTCTGGCTTTTTAGAAAGTCTCGAAGGAAAAGTCTATATCTGCAGCAGATATAATATAAATTTTAAATAACTATTACAACACAATTCTGTGTAACCACAGACATGAATTTTGATGCTGCTCTCTGAATATAATGAACTTTTGTCTGTTATTTCGCTCTCAGATTGATGCTTAGTTCCAGCATCCAGTAGGGCAGAAAAATAACTTATCAGCATTCATTAGATACATGAAACTCAGTGGAATATTTCCTGTTGCCTATGAAAGTTGCTTTCTAAACTAGGAAAGGATGTATGAAAGGAGAGAAGGCAAAACAGAATTGAAATTGGATAAGGAGCCTTTCACATAGGGGCTATTAGTTATCAAAAGCTATTCTTACATGATGGCTCACTGGTATTCTAAATTTAATACCATATGTGGGTGATCTCATCATTGCTTCCTACTTAATAATTTAACATCTCATTTTTGCTGCTGGGACCTGGGTTTCTTAGTTCTAGCAGGTTTTTTGGGGTGTCTTTGTCCAATTTTTCACCAAAAAAAGGAAACATTTTTTATTTTAGGATTATGTTTTCAAATTTAGACTGCTTTTCTTCACAAATCTTATGAGACAAGCTGGTCTGCAGAGGAAAAACAAAGTGAACAAAGAGTCTTTCCTCTGCTCTTTGCCTCCTTGACATAATGGCAGTGCCACATCAATTTCTGGTTTACTTCACAGGTGTTCACAGTTATAGGTGAGTTTGCCACCCCTCCTCTTGTTCTACATTGAACTTTTTTATAATTTGTTTTCACCTAGGGTGATTTGCTTGATCTGAGCCAGAATGGGGTTTTTTTTTTGGTCTCAGTGGCAGGAGCTCTATGCTTTTTTCCTGCATTTCCTCAAGCCAACACCAAGGCAAAATTATTTTGAACGATTGCAGCTATATACAACTTAAAATTGTTTAGCATCAAGAACAGTTGAAAAACTGAAAATCATATGCCAGAATTGTGTGAGACTTGTGATTTCATTTTCAGACTTTAACCCATGATCCACATTTTATTAAAGGTCAAACCCAAGAATTTTGTGTGTATTTCTAAGGGGTAGGGAGAGGATGTTGTTCCAAAACTGTGATATCTTGCAGGCATCCAGTGAATTACATCTGTGTTTTCTATAACAAATCTAAAATTTTTCCTTAACCACTAAATGATAACATCCTGACCTCTAAGCACCCCAGTGTCTATCTTTGAAGAGCACAAGACTGATGGATTGAAAGAGGAAAATATGTTATTATTTTGCAGGATACTGCTTCAGTAATAGTTAAATAAAATTCCATGTATTGATCTGGACATGAAAACAAACACCGAGATGGCTTTGTTAACTTAATGTATGAATTTAGTGTGTCAGTTCAATTAACAGAGTCATAAACAAGCAGGGAAAGATTAGCTCACCCTCATTTCTAGGTTATAGATGTAAGAAGCAAAAGACTTAAAAGGAATCTAATTTTTGCCCTTCCCATACTTAAGTCAAAGTAGAGGACTTGTAAACACGCCATGAACTTTAGACAGTTCACTGTATCTGGACTTCTGACATAATGTTATTTGGAAAGGATTTTTGAGTTCTGACTTTTTAAGAGACCTCTGAACCTCAGAAATCACTTTGAAAATCTCCATGTTCCTCCTTACTGTTAAAGTGACTTTCTAAACTCTGTTTAAATTGAAAATTTCCACTTCTTAAGTGGAAAAAAAGTCCCATATCATAATCTTGATCCATCAGCTGTTAAATTGGTGTTGATTCCTCAGGTAAATTTTGTAATTTAAACCAATTACCTTCATTAGATTTTAAGTGTCAGAAATAAATTAGAACCTGCTTAATCGTTGTTCCTTTTCACTTGAGAAATACTGTGAAATCATAGCTATGACTTCAAAAATACGGTATAAGAATTATTTTGGCTCCCTGGGCTAAAACTTAGATTACAGGATGTGATGTGCTCTTTCAGTCATTTTTAGGAAGGGTTATGGAACTCTCTCCTCATGATATTTCACATAAAAAGAAAATTTTAGTCAGTGAATATTGTGTTTAAGGGACAACTTTAGCTTAAAGGAGCCCAGGTCTAGCACTCTTCTACAGACCTTACTCTACATTCATTCCTACTTATTAGTCTTAAAAAATATATATTTGTAAGGAAATGTTTCACTAGAATATATGAAAACATAATTTTTTTAATCTAGAAAAGTTTGCTGTTTTAAAGATTTTTTTCTGTATGCAATTTTTTTATGCAACTGAGCAGAACAAAATGAAATATCAGAATATTTTTGCTTTAAGGGTAAACAAATTTGATATTCCTATACAAATTTTCCATAAAAGCAAGTGAAATGAATGATCATAAAACTGTTGCAGAAATAAGGGTTTTTAGTCTTCTCTTAGTAGATATAAACTTCTGTAGAGCATATCTCTTATGTTTCAAGGGCTCCAGCACCTTGTATTTGGAGGGATTATTTCAGGGGAAAAATCCCATTTGAAAGGTTTTCTGATGTCAGGGATCATTGCCCAGTTAACTTGCTAGTGATGAATGCTTGTAGCATACCCAAGAATTCCATTCTAATCCAAGTAGGAGGATTAGAATTTTAGCATTCAAAAAAAGAAGACATTTTACTTCTGTCATCATTTTTAGCTTGTATGTTTGTGGGTGATTTTAGCAGAACAAAATTTTGTCTAATGCAGATGTCTAAATTACAAGGATCAGGTACTAACTACTGAGATGTACCTTTGCATATGGTAAATATACCTAAAATTAAAATAACCCTGAATATGAAAGAAAATATAATTGGGTTTACATTATTTATTATTTTGAAGTGCAAATGATGAGGCTGAAGAATCTGCATTAGTAAGTCTGGATCTAACCAAGTAACAAAATAAGGGAGAAAAAGTTCTGAAAAAGGAATGTAAAGGAAGACAAAAGGTGCACATGTAACCGAGAGCTAACTGCAACACTATTAAATCTCTTTCAAATAATAACATCTCTATTGAGGAAAATTTAAGCCTCCTCAGGATGCATGGTTTGTCTCCATTATCCATTCATGTCAGTGATACCCTGGTTTGCAGTAGTAACAGCAAAAGTGCAATGTTTTAGGACACTGAAATGGTTGTTGACATCGTTAAGACAGACATTTACTCAACAGAGAATCAAGTGCTGTAGAAGTTCTTTGAGGTTTCTTTGTCCTGTTTTACCTTTGGAGGCTCATTCTCTTTTATTGATGTTTGTAGAGTTGCTTGAAAGTGACTTATGTTGTAAATTCACTCTTAAGTCATTGGTCAAGTTGTGTCCCCTCTTTGAGATGCACAAGCCAAATTAAATTATTCCTGTTTATCTATTTGCCTGCCATCTAAACCATCTAAACTGCAGTAAGAAAAACTGTACTGACACACTGCTGGTGCTTCATGATGTGTCAAAATCTTACCTGAGATGTTGATGACTGACAAAAATAAATGAGACTGGGAGCAAAGGAAAGCATACACCACTTGGCCTTCTAAAGAAACCTTGAAGATATGGATTTGATTGACTAAACGTCATCAGCTGGAAGGAATCCCATATCTTTGTTTCCACTGTTGATATCTTTCTACTTCATTGGCTCTTACTCTTCTTACCTGCCTAGGTGCAACATAGAAAAATATGCCCATTTTTTGCCTGGTACCCTACTTTTTGAATTTTGGTTGCACATTGAGTAGAGTTTTTCAATAAGTTGTCCATAAAAAACATTCAGCTTTCCTGTCTAAGTGATTACAGCACACTTTGCTTGGGACATAGCAAGATGGAAAAATAAATTACATTATCGTTTCCCAGATGAAATTATTGCTTTGCAGATGGCTTTTCTGGCATCTGCAAACTTCAGCCAGGACAATTATATGGTTTTTGACTCCTAGGCAGCATCTAGTTCATGACAAAATATTAGCTTTTATCTGAAGTTGAATCGCAAAAGAATCATTTGCTGCTGTTACACTTTCAGCTCTGGAAACTATAACAATGTGGAGTTGAGAGAAGAGGGAAACAGCACTCATACTATTTTTCCTTGGACTATATTCTCAGTACTTTTGTTTCTTAATATCTCCTTGCAAGAAAGAAGGAAAAAAAAACAACCTCACAATTAGAGCTAGGCTCTCAACCAATACCATCTGACATTATTCTTTCCTTTTGAGCAGGCTTACTGTATTTTGCCATAACAATCTTCGGTTTTGTCTTATTTCCTTCTCATTGTATTGTCCAGTTTTTGGTTTCTCTGAATTACTCTTTTCCACTCTATTAAGTTTAATAAAGTGATGCTTAAAGAAAGGCTGCTATCAGACCATGTTGGTTATAAAGAGGATATCTTTATATCCCCTAATATCCCCTGCCATAGGGCAAAAGTGCAACTGCTTTTGTTGAGCCACAGTCTGTGCCAGTTCACTCTCCTGCACTCAGAAAAAGCAGCAATGACAATAGTCAACCATATCTTCAGAGCAGCTGATGGAGTCTGTGTCTGTCTGTTCTGGTCAGCAGACTGAAAATGTCTCTGAGGAGAATCTCAGCTCTGATCTTGTCTCTGGTTTTCTGCAGGCATTGAATCACTGTTAGCTCAGATATCCACCTGAATCTAGCTGCTTGTTGTACTCCTGCGATTAAACCCCACAGTTTTCTGCAACAAATGCACAGAAGAGGTGCAGTCAGTAAAGCCCTTCACTCCAGTTGGCTGAATTACTGTTTGCTCTTAGGTTGATAGGTTTTTGGGGACAAATCTAAAGTAAGGTTAATTTCAGTATCCAAGATGCTTTGAAGATTTTTCCTCCCTCCTTCTCCCTCATTCTCTGATGCTTTCATGTACTTGAAACTGGGTATTTCACACTGCTTAGGCAGTTATTCTAAAAAAACTTCCATTCAATGCCTAAACTTAGTGATTCTTAATTTCCTCTACATTTAAATAATTTTCACATTGGCAGATAAAAATTCCTCCAGCAATAAATGTACTATTTATTACTCCAGAGGAGTATTTTCTTTGCCCAGGACTTTCAGGATCAGGTTTGAAACAGAAGCACAGGGTTGGTGGACACAATCATATGGTTGCAATAGCCCTGAGGCCACAGACAGAAGAGGAATTTTCAAACTGCCTCACCAGTTTTCTTCTCAGTTTGTCTGTATTTTGCAGTTGTTAACGCTTTTCATTTTATCTAAGAGATTTCATGAGAACAAATCTTTAGTACTGTCTATGATGAGAATTCTAAATTTCCTCTATTTCTGATCCAATTCCTTTATCAAATACTGTGATACTTCAAAAGGATTTTTTACGAAGTTTTTCTGTTGGTTATATGTTTTCAGACAAATGGTATAAGGAAATACTGCCTATAGGGTCAGATTGATTGTGTCCTTAACTGAGGGAGGGGGTGGGGGAAATAACAGTGTTGATATCCCACTGTTCAGTTTATTATCAGGCAATCTTAATAGTTAATTGTTGAATGCATTTTCATGTTCTAGTTTTTGGACATATTGTGTATGAGAGTCATACTCTGCTTCCTGTTTTTGGTAAATGTCAGACCATAACATCGGAAAGAAGTTGAGGATTCTTTGGTCCTGCTAGGAGATTTCTCAAGCCTTTACTTTCTAAATATTTGTGGTTAATTGACAGTCTTTGAAACTGAAGCTCTGCAAATTGCAATCTAGAAGCTTGTGTTTCAAAAGCGTAAAGTAGAACTCAACAAGCTTTAGCAGAGTAAAAAGCTAGTGATTGAGCCACCAGTGTGTCCTGTAATCTGTAAAAAATATGATGTCTTGGTAAAGAGGAGTCTGACTTAATAATACATTTAGCATCCTTGAACTGAAATTCATTTAAGAATCAAGGACTGAAGTGAGCAGACTGATTCTATTTTCATATTACCACCTGATATTTTGTAAAGTTAATCTGAGAATCTTTGAAAAGTGAGACTTTCTGGAAGTATCTATTTAAGGTACTTAAGTGACTCTGAAAACCACAAAGTACTTTTGTAAAAGTATATTTGGGTGCTTCATACAATTTAAAAGCAGTTGTTACCATAAACCAAATGCTGCAAAGCACAGAATGCAAGCACAAAGGATGCATGTATTAGAGCTGGGTTTTGTTGTAGACAGTCCTGCCTGTCTGTTGGTGTTGTATCTGTTGTTGACTCCTGGCTGACAGAGCAAGACTTCATCCAAAACTAGCTTATAGAGTTGCATTGAATTTCTCTTCTGACCTGCTGAATAGCCGAGTCACTCAGCAGTGATATTTAATGTGCTGCCTTCAGCCTATCCCATTAGGCTGAAGATTTACGCTTAATCCAAACCTCAGATGGTTGAGTGGGTTTTGAAAAATATAACTCTACAGTCCTTATCTTTGCCTGGTTTTGTTCTTTACATTCTCCTTTGGTTTCTGGTAATCATTCTTCGCACACTGTTTGCACCTTTCTCTGCTGCCAAGAATTGAGGATTCATTCTCCTGGAACCCACTGGACCAGCAGGCACCAAGACAGACACTTTGCAGCTCTGCAAAAAGGGAGAGTGAAATACTGTGCTCCTTCAAAATAAAAAAAAAAATGGTAGAATTAAACCAAAATAAGATATGAAGCTGTTACAGTAGAGAGAGTGATACAATCGTAAATTTTCCAGAAATGGAGAACTAAAAACCTTGTTTAAAGCAGGCTTTTCCAGGGACTGCCTGAGTACTGATTTGCATGTGAGTGTGTATCTCTTATCTCTTTATGCTATTCATAAAATCTCCAGGCCATCGCAGAACTTCAGATCTGGTCATCCCTACCCTCTTTGTTCAAGCAATTGGAAGAGTGAACAAGACAGACCATAAAGATGCTGCTGCTGCCCATCTTTCATCATGTTTGAAATCAAAAATCTTCACAGTAAACACGTGAAACTATCTCCTGTTTTCTGGACATGTTCCACATTAAATGTAGTACTTCCCTTCACGTTCCTAAGATAAATTATTATTTAGTGTGACCTATGTCTTCCAGCTTTGTACCAATTCTGTCTTCAGAGACGCTCCTGTGGCTAATTAATAATGGGCTAGGAGAGAAAATCTCAACTACAATGGACTAAAAAATTTCATTTCAGTTATTCTATTTTAGTTTAATCTTCTGCTAAACCACCCCTTTCTCCATCAAGCCATTGTGTAGGGTTGAAATTTAATATCTGATATGAGAACAAGCATTGGTAATCTTATGATAGCACAGGAGATTAGGAACAATGAAGAGATTAATTTGATGAGGTTTGTTTATATCTTCTCTCTAAAACCTTTTCTGGGAAATTCTAAAGGTTTTTTTGTAATCTATGATTAAATTCCAATATATCCACTGGGTTCCTACCTAGTATTTTCTGTTTACTTAAATAACATGTGTTTTATGTAGGAACCACATTTCCATTTTTCTTTAACCTGAAATATTTCTGTTGATTTGTTGCTGTAGAGTGAAAACTTTGACAAAATTGACGCTGCTTTTGCCAGCATAGACTGCTTTAAAATTTGCCTTTAGAAATGTTTTACTTTATTATGAAGAAACTGTGAATGCTGTGCCACTGAGTGCCAATGACCTTCCTGTATCCCTGCAGGCTGGAAGCAGGAGGTCAGCAGCACCGGAGTGGCTGAGCTGTCCTGCTTGTGAGCTGCACCTAATCTTTGGGTGTGCAGCTGTGAAAGTGTTGGAATCTCTCCACTTCTGGATCGTCCAGTAACATCTTTCTTCTTGCTCAGCTGTGTGCACAGGTTGCTAGGTGTCCACATCTTCTAAAATAAAAGTAAAAACCCCATGAGGATAAGGTGAGAAAAACGGGTAATCAAATAGAAGAGGAGAAAATAAGATTTTTTTTTTTGCCCTGATGAGTTATGTCTCAGAAAGATATTTGTGTGATCAGTGAAAAAAAGAAAAAGAGAATTTTGTGAAATTCCCTTGCTCTTGAAGTTGATCAAATTTATGTAGAAAATACTTAATGATGAGAGCTGCATTATACCTTAAGACAACCAATTAGCTACCTCTCTTGATAGATCATATTTAGTTGCAAATAATTCTAAAATATGCATCTGGTGGTATGCTAAATTTGGCTCCTTTTTTCCACTTATTTCTTTGATGTGAAATAAGAGAAAAAAATAAAATAACAAAAAACCCCACACAGTTGTTTTTGATTGCTGCTTTCAGTGAGAAAAAGCTGTGGCCGGTGACACGAAGTGAATGTTCAAAGTCCAGTGAAACAGGCAACAGGATGTGACATTAATTAAATTCATGAATTTTTAAAGAATGAGTTGATTCAAACATCAATTTGCAGAATGACATAGCAAAAGAGTCCAAGAGTTCTTCCCTTAAGGGGAGCACAAACACTCAGTGGAGACTTTGCCTACCAGAGGCAGGGAGGAGGGGAGGGTGAGGCTGGGGTAATGGATGCTAAATGAACTGTGACTTTCATGTGCTCCTGGCCTCTGGTCCTTCAGCCTTTGAATGCAAGATGGTTTTTTCCATGACAAATGTTAGAAAGTTGTTTATTGCCCAGAGTGTTTTAGGTGCCAAAAGGCTTGCAAATGAAAGATGGCAAAGCAAACATGAAAGAGAGCATGAAACTATTAAAGGAATGTCAGTTGATATATACAAGTACAGAAATAAAAACAAAATTATGTTAATACCACCCTCATTATTTTCTCTGGAAGTAGACCCTTATTCATCTGTCCTTTCTTTAATATCCTTTAATTAAATGTGTTTAAATAAATAAAAAAGCCCTAAGCATATGTTATGACTAATGATATTACTCTAATGCATTTCTCCAATGGCAATCACAGCTTAATTGTTGGTACATTTTCAATAAGACCACAGTTCTCATTCACCAGTTCTTGTGAAAAGGGGCTGCACTGATTCATTATATTGATTAAATGATTTTACAGCAATTTCTAGCTTATAACAGTGCGTGTGTCTGTGCTTGTGTGGAGGGTGAATACTCTTTGTTTAGTTAAAAAAAAAGGAGGAAACAAGTATTTTGAGAAGTAATACTTTGTGTGACATTTTTCTAATATATAAATGAATATAAATAAATATATAATGAAATGCAAAGCAGAGTTTTCATGTATATCAAGGTCAACATTAATATTGATATTTTAAATTATTTTATCTCTCTCTGCAAAAATTTGTCTTTCTTGGCTTATGATTCTGTAAAATAAGATTGGTTAGCTTTGAGAAAAAAAAATTAGTGGACTAGTCTGCTCATTGGGACAAAATGGACCCAATCTTATCTTTTTGCACTCAGTCTCATAAGTCTGGGGGGAAAAAAAAGTAACCAATTATTAGCTACATGTAATATTTATTATATAAGAGGTACAACATTAAGAGGTACAACATACACTACGTTTTATAAGCTCTCAGCTTCTTGTACGCAGATGCTACATAATGCTCAAGGCGAAAAACTTTTGTATGCAAGTATAACAAATGATATATTTGTATTATATGGAAAAATGAAAAGGGAGAAGGAGCCATTTGAGCTACTGTTGAATACTTACTGAAACTCTAACAATTTTCCTGGGAGTCTATTAGCACTTGCATGCTTCACAACAGGACATTTTATGACTTTATTACAGATTCTCATTTACTGTAATGCAGAGTCAGAATGCAGCTGGTTTGTTCCATATTTAGCAATTTAACTATTTATTAACTGACACAGCTCTCACCCTGTCCAAGTATGTAACACTGAGAGCATTCAATAATACACTGAGAAATCTCCATTACTGAGCATAAGGATCATTAACATAGCACAAGTTTAACTAATAAAGTTGAAAACAACTAATAAATCTACCTGGTTTTATTGTCAATTAAAATCTGCGTACATCCTATGACATTCATTAAAAATTAAGTGGATAGATACAATCAGAGATAATCATGCATGCCACTTATCCCTGAGAACATGACATGCTGTTAATTCATAGGAACTGAAAGCCTAATTACTTCTATCGCTGTAATTGATGGGCTTTGTATGTACTGCTTCATCACAGAAATTAATGTGAAACAAAATTTCGTCTAATTTATTGGCACTTCCGAAATAAAGGAATACTAGTAAAGATGCAGAATTCTGCATATGTGTGCTGTTGGAAATTTCAGTGTTAATTTCTGCAATCTTTCATAAGCATATTTCAACATAGTGTTTAAATATACTGTAATTATTTCATTACCTAATTACCTAATATGTTATTAACCATGTAGTAAAATTAATTTTTCATTGGTGAATGTGTTCACTGACTGTACATCCTGTGTTTGAGATATGGAATATTTAATGGTGTTAAATTATCCTGTAGTGAGCTAAATACTTTATAAAACACACAGCCAAGGCTACATTATTATTCAAATATTATTTTTTCTGCACCTATGATGTCATTGACATCTCTTTACTACCTGTTAAGTACAGTAAAGGTAGGAATGCCCCATGTCTAACTTACTCATTTTCTCATATTCCTGTAAATTCAGCAACATTGGCCAAATTAATCTGATGGCAGCATGACTAAAAAAATTCTGTTTTCTTGATTTTAAGGACATGCAGTAGAATTCAGATTAATTCAGATTAATTAATTAATCTAAAATTATGTTTCAGGGTTTTTTTAAAAATTCTCAGCTTACTGTAGATTTTTGAATGTATTTTTTATATGTTGAGCCAAATATTTTCCAGGTCTTTGAGTTTTTGTTTCTGGAATAAGTGAACAATTTTCTAGAGACATCACCGTCTTCCCTGGTAGCTATAAGGAGTGAAGAGTCTTGACACTGGGCTGTGTAGCAGGGAATGTGTGGGCATTTTGATAACCTGTTGTAACGAAAACTTTAAGGATGGCATTTAAGCATTTGGGCAAGACTGATGAGGCTTCTCTTCTGAATAACTTGGGAAGTGTTCCTCTTGTCCTTTCTCCTACTCTAATTCAGAAAATGCGTATTGATGTCTTCAGGTTTTACAGTACTCTTGGAGATCCTACACTTTACAGCTCACAAAACTTACAGTTGGAAATAAAACACCTTGTTAAAATGAAAAATTAAATGGGTTGATTTTGTATTTGTAGTTTACCATTTCCCATATTCAAGCTAGGCCAGACGTCTCTGTGCTAGGATATACAGGGTGGACTGAATTTAGGCATGTGGTTTAGGATTGTTTTGGTTGTTGTACTGCATATTTTTAGACTTATAAAATGTGCTTTTGATGAGATAGAGTTGCTTCCCTCCCCTTTCTAGTTGCACTATCTAATCTGCTTTCTATCTTTACTTATTATTCCTTCATTCCAGAAAGCACAAAGTTTGCAGTCCTTTTCAGAGTTTTATCCATTTTTCAGAGAGAAAGAATTGAAGGTGTATGTACTTAATTGCTGAATAACTGCTAAAGGTAGTTGGCTGTTTTCATACAAATAAAGGACTCTGACAATCAGTGGGGGTTTTTCAAGTCACATACATTTTGTAAGGGATTGATGTAGTTGAATATTACAGGACAGTGGTGCAGGATGTTTGATACTATGGTGTCATTTTCTTGAGTCCTTTTAGAGCCATGGAAGCAGCTTAGAGTAGTGTTTACAGGAAAATGATTGACTCTTTCTACACCTTAAGTCACTTTTCTCCCAGAAGAGCTACAGCTGGGGGCAGCAGCTCATTCTCAGATACTGTGAAAACCAAACTGGGTATTAAAGGTGGAAAAAAGATATCTATAGCCTCAGGGGAGGGGCAGAGGTTTGATTTTTCTTTGTTTCTTTATTTGTTTTTTAAGGTTGTAAAAAAAATTAAGTTTGTATTACCAGAATATTTCACTAAAAAGGAAGTTTTTGGGATTGCAGAAACGCAATCCCTTCCCAGTTTTATTTAAGTTGTAAAAATTAGTTATGCTTATATCCCTCAGTAAACCTGAAAACTTGTCTAAGAATTTGCTCTAATTCAGTTGACAGTTTCACAGATAATTGAGTAGACAATAAA
This sequence comes from Rhabdornis inornatus, assembly GCA_013397075.1. Taxonomy (NCBI): domain Eukaryota; kingdom Metazoa; phylum Chordata; class Aves; order Passeriformes; family Rhabdornithidae; genus Rhabdornis; species Rhabdornis inornatus. The sequence continues at coordinate 1,223,991 of VWZS01008230.1, read as the reverse complement.
ATGGACATGTTTTCTCAGCCATATTTAAAAATTGTCTTTGATCTGTTGCATTTCATCATTGGAACAAATAGGTGGGAAGATACTGCTATGAGTAGAATTAGCTTTATTCAGATTTAACAAATATTGATTTAAAATGTAAAAGATCTGACATGATCCACTAGAAAAAATCATCAAAAGGATTTTTACTAAAAGCTCCTAAACGGTTACGATGGAAACATCTTTAAGAAATAATGTTGTAATTCTAGGAAGAAGAAGGATGAGATACCTGTGCAGAGACCTGCTGATGACTTGACTTTCTAAAATATAATGTTACTTTAGAATATGAGCAAAGATGTTATTCAGTTGTTTTTTTTTTGTGTCAGNGGTTTTTTTTCGTGTCAGGGTGGGGGGGGTGGGGGGGGAGAAAGAAACAAAATAGGCTGTTCTGGGAAAAAGTTTCCAGTATTTCAGTATTTCACTTGTAAATGATTTGTAGTAATGTAGGTTATGATCTTGAGAAGATTTTGAGGAAAAGATAGAAAAAAAGGTTTTGTAAAGATGTGTACTGGTTTTGCATTAATTGATTTTTGGTGCGGAGGGAAGGAGCCAGCCACAGAAGTGATTTTCTAAGAGAAGCTGCTAAGAGCTTCCTCTGTGCCTGGCAAAGCCAATTGCTGACTGGCTCTGAGAATAGGCATGCTGATGAGCCAATTAAAGAGCTGAACACGCCTCTGTGAGAGTCACATTTTAAAATTAACAAGCCCAGGAAACAGCTCTCTCTTGCTCCTGGCTTTTGAAGAGAGAAGTTCTACCCCGCCTTCTCCCGGCCCGGGCTGAGCCGGGGTCTGCTGGGAGCAGCTCCAGTCACCACTGGGCAGGGATCACACAGCCATCCACAGGCCTGGGCGAGGTATTAACTCCACATAAAGAGAACAACATGAGACATGAAGGTCAGTGAAGAAGGAGTCAAATCCCAGATGGGAGGCGGATGAGGAGATGGCTTAGTCTTGGGCTGGAATTCTTTTGTAAGGCCGTGGTGATGGACTATGATACACTGAAATATCCCTGTAATTCATGAATAAGCATGGGGGGATGGAGCATTCAAATTTTAGACATGAGCAAAAGCATCCATGCTGAACAAGCAAATGTTGAAGTAGCTGTGATCCCATGAGAAGTTTGAACAGAGAGACACAAGGGTGATGAAGACCCTTTACACTCAGGGGAAAAGATGGCCTCTGTTCTCAGAGATAGATGAAAAGAACCTTTGCTTCTGAACAGCTCATCCTTAAAAGGGTATCCCATTAGCCGAAGATTGAGGCCTCAAAAACAGTTGTGGGGAAAGCTGTAAGTTGAGGGGAGGGACTTTCACATGGCGAATGGATTTCCATCTCCCAGGCGGCTGATTCGCTGTGACGTTGCAGACACCAGAGAATTGTTTCTTGTGGAGAAGTCTCCGTGGCAAGGCAAGACTCCTCTCCCTAAGAAAACTGAAGAAAGGCTATTATCACTATTGTGATAAACTGACTGAAAGTCCCAGGTTTTGTCTCTTCACATTGTCAGTGGGAAAGAAAAGAGGGTGGGGGCAGGAGAAGAAGTGTTATGAAGGTTTATTCTGATTTTATTATTTTTCTTTAAATTCTGTTAGTAAAGTTTTCTTTATACCCTTCAAAGTCTGAGCCTGCTTTGCCTTCCTCCTAGTGCTATCTCACAGCAGGAAATGAGTAGATAATTCTCGTGGGTGCACTGGTGATTTGGCCAGTGCCAGATCCACCACATTGCATTGGTGCGTTGGCTGGGAAACTCAAATTGGCAAACCAAAACCACTACACTTAAATTGGTCTTTCTGCCTGGTTTCAACCAAAACCACCACAAGATATTAGAGATTTACCTGCAGATTGATGTGTTTATTCAGATTTCTTTATACAAAATAAATATATATGAAAATTCTTTCAAATTAAGAATTTGCAATGAATCAGATTTATTGTTAGGCAATAAATATAGAATAATAGAACTATCAAATTAAAAGGAAAACCTGCTGTGATAGCTGACAATTCCTTTTCCCATCAAACTAATTTAAACAAGTTGATGGCAAGAGATTTGAGTGGGAAGGATGGATCCTCAGTAATGAAAAGGAAGAACTTGGATTTGTTTGCTGGATTTGCTATTGACTCCTCCTCTAACCATGAGCAGATAATTTCTCATGTCCCAATTGCCCTCTTTTTTTTTCATTTCCATGTTACCAAACCACAATTATTCTGTCTGCCTCTTCTGTTTTGTTTCATTTTCTATGTTACAAGTTTCTGTGCAGAGGGAATATACTCTATGAATATGATAGGTTTAATGAAACTTGGGAGTTTGTAAAGGCTATTCTGATACCAACAAATAATTATAGTTTCAATAATCTTTGAAAAATATTTACCAAAATTTATTGCTTTAAATTTCACTATAATTAGTTTTATTCCAGTGTTTCTGTGAAAGGAACCACATAATAAGTAATTAAATAAGACATTTAGCACCTAATTACTTTTTCATGGCTCCTTGCTTCCATTAGAGAAGAAAAAATGTGATTTCTTTGGCTTGTCTTCTCTGAATTCAAAATGGATAAAAACTGTATTGATAATTCTTTATAGTTTGTAGTGGTGGGTTATCACTGATTGCATGGTCATTAGCCATTGTGATTACAGTGGTAATGCTAAACTTAAGATCCTTCTCTTTTGTTCCTAGAATGCCATTATTACACAATCCAGTTTTAGAATAGAATTATTTTGTCCAAACAGTGAACATTTTAGCCAGAGAGCAGAAAGTTTTTTAAATTATTAGATCACTCCTTCACGCTGCTTGAATGCTTCAGATTCAGGCTTCCTCTGTTGGCACTACATTCCATTTGCTGTTATCTCTGAAAAATAATATTATTTATGAATAGAATTTCGTGGTGAAAGCAGACTCAGCACTTTCAGCTAAGACCACAATCTGACCAAAGAATATTTTATTTCCACTGTAGCTCAAACTAATTCAAAACACTGCAATGTCGGAAATGAGCATATCTCTAAAAATGAACATGTCTCTAAAAATACTATACATTTGTGTGAAAAATCTCTTAAAAGGGATTTTCTAATCTTGCAGGCTCAATCAGAGATTTGACAGCAGTAAAACTATTCCAGCTACTCCCAAAGATGCTAAATTGCAGGTAGATCCTGCAGCTATTGTTGGATACATGAAAGTGACGTTAACTTGATAAATACACATTTTAACATAGACAGTGAAAAAACTTTACTGGAGCCAAAACAAAAGCAAAATTTCTATGCTATTATGACTGAAAATCTGAAAAAAGCAGTTGCTCTGAAGAGGAGAAGGTGTTCACAAGTATTTCTGTTCTTCACTTCCTGCATTAAGACCCTGGAACATTATTCTATCTTGCTCTACATTCTGGGCTGGCTGGACTCAGAAGTTAAAAATCACACCATAAAGATCTATTTCACCAGCATCTCTGTCCCCTCATTATGGTAAGGTATCTAGCTTTTTTCTTTCCTTGAAAAGAAAAAAAAGGGCAGCATATTATTCCTGTATGGCAAACTGCTGGATTTTCTCTTCTGCTGTTAAAGCCTGTCCCAGGCCCTCCGAGTGTACCCTGGGACAAAATTTATTTAATCTTCATAGTCTCTAGTTTCATACAGCAGAGTGCCAAACATTCCCTCCTGTTTTCACAGCTCTCTTCTAACAGTTTCCTGTCTCAGAGCTCTGTGTGGAACTCAGTTGATGAGATCCATACCTCTGTATGGAGCTGTGGGACAAAGCTCTGGGTCTTCAAGTACTACCCAAGTAAGAGTAATTTGTTTACATTTACTTTGAATATCAGTCTCCCTGGACAAGAATACTAAGCAGGTTAAATGATTGTGGGTTTATGTACAAAACCACTGATTATATGCTAATTTCTGTCCCTTTACTGAAAGTCAGTATATTCAAAGTTGAGATTGAAAAGAAAAAGATTTTCAACAAGTAGTCAGAATTCTCTACCTCTTCCTGCAGTGCCACCATTATTCCACATTATTCATCTCCTTTTTTTCTAGAATATTAATCTACACAACTAACAATTTTTTTCTGATGTAAGCTTCTGAAAATGTTTTTAAGAATTTATAGTAGGCTTTAAACTGTAACCTAGAGGATTTTATTTTCTCTTAATTGTCATAAATAATTACATATGTGTGGACCAGTACAGGTCTAGCTACAGCTGTAGATGTATAAAGAGGTATAATTTAAAGGGAGTTGTATGATTAGGAACCATTTAACTGAGCATACAGTTTCTGAAATATTTGTAGGGTGAAACTCATTTATGTGTCAGCATATTTTCATATGCATTCTTCTAATAATCATGAATTGGTAAATATCTTAGCTCTCTGCCTCAAAAAGATCATGAAATTTTGATCTTGATCAAAATGAGACGTAAAGAGCAATGAATGAGGAGCAGAATCAGAAATAGATTTTTCACCTTGAAGGAATGATGGCATAAGCTTGAATCTGTGTTAAGAAGCTGCACATACACGTTGCTGATTACCAGCAGCAGCATGGCTCTATCATATGCAAATACAGGAGATTTTGCTTGATCAGGGTTTGACCTGATTAGGATGCAGGAAACCCAGAAGCAATGCAGGAGTCATCAGCACGAGTTACAGCTGGAATGAAAAATCAGGCTGCCATTGGAGAGGGCATAATACAAGGTTGTTCATCCCTGCCAAGGGCCTCTGCACTCAGATTGGCTATGGAGCAGTGCAAATTGTGGAGAATGCTGTGTATAGAGCCAGTCAGGAGACAAGCTCCACACTGATGGAGAGTTTACAGTTTATTACTGCCTCAGTCTCAATGGCATTGGGATTTGCCAGCTGTTAGCTGGTAAAACCAGACTCTGCCTTTGGAACGATTGTCCAATGGAGCAAGGTAAAAATGTAGATTGAGGTTAAAGAGATTTTCAGGCAAAGTATTATAGAACTGAGATATTTGCTTAGATTAATTATTTACCTTGATTTGCATATTGGGCCTTATCCAAAATTTCACTTCCATACCTTGTATGACCTAAAACTCCATGAAGTCCATTCTAACCTTAATCCAACTGGGAAAAGCTGTGAGGATAAACCCAAGGACTTTAAACGATGTTGACATACGAAAACAAAAAAGAACCCCAAAACCCTCAAAAAACAACAACAAAAACCAAAACCAAAGAAAAGGAAAAAATATCACCTCAGAAACACAGTATTGGTCTGACCTGAAACGTCAATGTTGATGCACTTCGATTAAAAGAACACAAAAGAAGAATCCAGCAAAAGCATTCCAGAAGAAAGGTGTTGCATGCGGAATAGTGATATGTAATTTGCAAGTAAGAACCTTGAGTTAAAATATGTTTTTATGTTCAACAGAAAATCAGAGATGAGAAAAGAATTTGCCCCATTGGGCAATATTGATGAGTTAGAAGGTTATTAAAAAGGTTAGGACATTGATCCAAATCAAGTCTGGAGACAGAATTTATAACGTGTCCTGTCTTAATTTTTCTTTAAAGTGTCTTTTCTTTGTAGGCTGCAATGTCTGATTTAAAATGCGAACCAGAATCAGTTATCGAGGGGCAAATCTCCTGAATGCCTGGTAGTGCCCACACAGAACAGGCAACCCTGTTCTCAGGTGACCATGATTTATTTTTTGCAAAGACGTAGTGTGTAAAAGATAAAAAATAAACCACCTAAAAAGCCCCAGAGTATTAGCATTTACATCTGGCCTTGTGGCTGGAGTGGTCACATGAACATTGAGGGTCATGCATTTGCCTGAGTGGAGGTGAAGGAATGTCTATGAATAATGATACTTATACAATAAAAAGGGAAAATAAATAATTTGCAGACAATAAGAAGTCCATTATTAAAATGACTCCCGGGAAACAGGACTAATGTGGCTACTGGGAAGTACCAAGCTCTACAAACTTCACTCTCATTGTTCTCTGTTTCCAAAGAATACAGAGGACACTGAATTTTGATAACATTTTGCTTTTTACTCTAATAACTACTGCTTCATTACAATAAAAGTAAAAATAAAAAAGCAAAAATCCAAACAAACATAAAAAAAAAAAATTCTTTCTTAGTTCCAATGCAAGATTGGACTTGTTAGGGTAATTGACAGCATTTCAGGAAATGTTGATTTTGTTTCACATCATTATGAGATTTATCCTAGTTAAAATTCAAAATAATCTGTTAATAGCCCCTAATAATCCTGTTATTTTCCACCACAAATTAGCACAGAGCTTGAATTTAAAGGAAGTGTTTCTGCAGCAACTCAGCAGGAAACAGTAACAGCCTACCTTAGAGTTCCAGGCTTGCAGAGAGTAAAGCACTGACTACACGGTCTGTTCCTGTTTCAAATGTGTTCTTGGGGAATTATTTGGAAAGTACATTCAATGTCCAATAATGAAAAAAATTGCAATTCAAGAGCTCATTCATAGTTTGAAGCCACATTAAAATCTTGGATTTTGTTCTCTTTCCAAGGCAAAACACTCTTGTATTTTTGCCAGTAAAACCAGAGTAACAGAGGCTCTTTACCATTTTTTGAAATTATAACCAGTGCAAACTATTGCTCTGTGATGTTGTGTGAATTCTACTGATATTAAGCCTGGTATCAGGGCTCCTTAGTGGGAATCATTACATCAGCTCAACTGGGACCAGGGTAAAGCCCTGAGAGCATCTTTGAATCTAGCAAAACACAATGAAACATATATATATATACCTAAAGAGCCTCAGAAATGTTTCTGGAGTTCCTTTAATATGAGTCAGTCTCTTCAGTATTAATAATGAGTATAGAAAACCAGGAGAAGTTATTTTTTTGTGCTGCATGTTTTTTCCATTTAATTTTATATTAATGCCTGTGATAGTAACTGAATAAGACATAGTGGAGGCAAACTGTGTTTTTCTTCCGTTAATTCTGTAATGGTGGCATGTTTTTCAGTGTCTTTAAATGAAACTGCTGTTTCAAAGTAATATTTTTTGCATGTAATAATGTTGCTTACAAGTTTAGGAAAAAACCCCAAAAACCCAAAAACATCCAAACCACCCAACCAACCAAAACCAGATAAAGAAAACCCTGGCAGTGGCGTTACAAATAGATACCAAATCTATTACTTTTCTAACATATAAGTCGTGCAAATAGACTGATAACATAAAATGCTGCTCCCAGAAATTATTGTTAAGAGCAAGGAAATATGTTATACTGACAGTGAATGTGTCTATAACCTCTGCAAACTCGGGGTTAAAGCACAAGGATCATCTCACTGTTTTGGTCCTCTCATATTGAGAAGCTAATGAATAATCTGCACTCTCAAAGAGCTTCAGACAGACAAGTTTTGATAGCAGAAATTGCATTGGAAATATCCTCCTTGCTTATATTAAACAGGATCTAATTGATGATAACATTCTTATATTGAATTTTAGTGTTAAAAGTGACAGCCTTTCCTTATTTCAAACAGTCCGACAGTGGTGTCCCTCTGCTAGATAAAATTATACATATATATATATATATATTTGAAAAAAGTATAATTTTTCATTCAGTTTTAAATTGAACCAATTTTAGATTTTATTCTCCTACTCTTGGATGTTTGTAAGTACTTAGCCTGTTGGTACTACAGGAGTGGGAAATACAACACAAAGGGCTTTTTTGTTGTGCTGGCTTCTGCCTTTCCAAGCAGTCTGCCTTTTGCATGGAAATGGCTCCAGTTTCTTTGGCAATATTCTTAGAGAGCTCTTTCCCTCAGGAACAGGAGAGCATTTAAACACATTTTTAGCCAACTCACATTTTGCAGATGGGACATTTACCTACCATAAATAAGGTCAGGATTTGGCCTGCAGGGGAGAAGAGGAAAAGGACTGTATAGCTGGATGGGTTCTGCAGTGGGGTTGCTCTGTTTGTGGAAATATTTTGTATTTTGCTGTGTCTTGCAAAGCCTTGCAGCACTGTCAGGTGTCTCTGGGGAAGCACAAGTCCTTCCTTCCATCCTTCTGGAGCAAGTGAGGAGAGGCTCACAGTCAGATGTTCCCACTCCCACACCTGTCCTGGCTGGGGCTTCTGTGGAGATGCCTTGTTGAGCAAAGATGAAGCTCCTGCTTCTTCCCGTTGATCCCAAATGGACACAGTGAGAAATTCTGGCTCAGTCTGTGCAGTTTCTGGCCAGTTCAAAGGTGACAATGTCAGTGCTGCAGTTTGAAGCACGTTGTAAAGGAACAATTGCTTCAAAATAAGTGGAAGGGACTGCACAGCTGATTTCTCACACTGCCTTCACATGTAGCCTATAGTGGGCAAAATGTACTTTAATTTTAGGTATGACGTGCAGCTTCAATCCAGACTCACAGTGCTGGCAAGTATTTTTGGTGAGTGCTGCACTGTATCAGTTTCACACATGCACATGCTTTGTTGCAGTGCTCGCAGAAGAGATATGGGTCTTGCCTGGGATGATCAATCTGTTTAACTCTTCATCAGCTGTGGTTGTTAAATTATGGGTTATTGGTAATTTTATATGCCTATTGTCTCATAATATTTACAGATTTGATACCAACATATGTGCTGGATCCTTGCACTTTGCTTTCCTCTTTGAGGCATCAAAAGAATTTAATGTAATAGCAATTTTGGGCTTTGGACAAGGAATTAATTTCTAAAATTGTGCATTAAACATAAATCATGGTGCTATTCTTTCTTATAACCCAGACACCTGATCTCTTTCCTCAAACCTGCACTAATTGCATGTTAACTATACTTAAAAATTAGTAATAAAGAGTTTGACAAACTAATTCTCTTCAATAAAATAAAGATAGGTCCACATTTTATCACTTATCATTTATGCAGAAAGCAAAAACCATATGGCAGTAGAATAAAATTCCAGGATATAAAACCAAATGAAATATGTTTACTGTATTTAATTATCCAGTGATTCAGCAATGGTTTGTATTGGCTTTGGTCTAGGCCTGACAGGGAAAAACATTACATATTGAAATAGAAATTGTAATTATTATTACCATAGATATTGATCTGTTTTCAGGTCTTGTAGATAGTGAATCATATTTGACTTATTTTGAATGTAGATAATTGTACTATTCATATGTTAATATAATTTTCATTGTGTTTTTTAAATACAGACTTAGTCCATGACAATATGAAGGAAATTTTGAATATCAAAACATTGTTTAAGGAAAGAAAAATCCTCAGAAAAGATAAAATTAAGAGGATGTTGTTGTTTAGACTGGGACAATTGTTATTTTATTTACTATTTTTTATTAGTTTAGACTGGGTCAGTTTCTTGCCTTTGGTCAGTTGACTACAGGAGTTCTGTATCATTTGAATTACATTATTACAATCATTGGAAGCACATATTAGGTACGGGGACTACATGCATTTGGAAAAAGAAAACAGAAGTAACTTTACAAGATGCAGATGAGAGGAGTTATCTAAATTTCCTATCATGCATTTTTTTTTCTCTTTCCTCTAACAGTGCAGGAAAAATAAATAAGGTGTAGTAGAGAACAATTAAAGTGTAATTATTTGCTGGATCATATGTCAGAAAACATACAAATATGCTTCCTAATTTTTGGTCAAATTTTTCTAGCACTTAAGCCAAAATGAGTGTTCCCATTTTCTTCAGTGGAAACTAGAACAAGCCAAGAATTTTAGGTTTATTAAACACTTACCGGGGGAAAAAAAAAAAAGCATGGAGGATGAGGCATCAGGTACCATCTGTGCTATTCAGCACAGAGAAGTAATATAAGATAAAGATCCAGGGATGAGAACATTTTAATCTATGTAATTAGTATAAACACTATTGGAAGCATGCAGTCAAGTACTTCACAGCTTGAAAATGGCAAAACAAAAGCTACAACCTTAAAATTCCCCCATTTTTCTGCCTGTTTTGTGTGCATGTGTAGTAATGGCATCCCTATTTATGTGATTACTTAGAATTTCCCCAAACAAGACACCTAATGTGATCAGCAGTCTGTTATATGACTAAGATATAAAAATAGATGAGGGATCTGAGGTTGTACCAGGACCTCAGAGATCCTCATAGACTTTCATTTTAACTGAAAAGATGGACTTTTTAATCTCCAAACCTTAATTCTGAAAGCATATTTTATATTAGTAATTGCCTTATTGTTCAAAGTACATATAAAAAGGTATTTCACAGTTAAAAATATGATTATTTTCTGTAGTTTACATATTTGTGAACTGTCAGTCAGATGTTGCAGAATTTTCTTTGATGGACTGGATTATTTTTTACAATATTTCTATTTATTCTTACTCTACATATGGTTCTAGCATTTAAATAGTCATAATATATTCTTGTGCCAATGTTAATATCTTTTTTTAAGTGACAGAGAGAAGTATCCAAGATAAAAAACCTGGATGATTTTTGTGTCATGCAAAAGTTTAAAAATTAAGTCCTTTAGGTTGATAAATAAAATCACACCCCCCAAAAACCCAGATGTCATTCCCAAATACATACTTTTCATTTAAAGGAAAATAATAAAAAGAAACTGTATTTAAATTAATTCACTTCAATACTACTTTTCTCCTATGGAAATAGTTTGATACAAAATGTCTCTTAAAAAAGGATTGTTTCGGTGTAAATGATGTTTCAGATTTTCCAACATCATTATGAACTGGTTTTTGAAACTAGAACTGCAAATTAGCACAGCCTTTAAGTAATCAACATTTTCTTGCTTGGAAATGAATGTTGAATCACAAGTCAAATACAGGGAGCTTCTGACTTCTGTGACTAGAATTGCTTTTGATACTTTTCTTAGGGAAACAGTTCCCCAATTTTATTATTTCAAAGAATTGTAAAAGGTCTTCTTGAAAAAAGAAGAAAAAAATCACTTGCTTGTTTTGGTATTATTTGTGACTTAGAATTTATCTGAAAGCAGAGATGTTTTTTGTTCTAAACCAATCTTGGCAAAGAACTCCTCATTTTCAAGATTATTTATAGTTCATGGAAGAGATCTCTTAAATAGATGTTAATTTTCCTAGTATGATATTAATTAAAAAGCACACAATACAACTAAGGTTATTGACTATGTTAGCTAAGGCAGCAGTCATATAGCAACATTCATTTGAGATGGCTGTGTGACATAGAGGAAGGTCTATTTGTTGGTCAGGGCACATAACCAGCCACAACAACAGTTTAAACTATTTTTATTGACTGTTTTATGACAGCAACATGAAAATATCCAAAGAGGCAATTGTGAGGTAATTAAAGGTAGGAATAGCTTTGCCATGGAAATTACACTGTAGAATAGTTAAGTAGCAGGAAGATTGATTGTTTTGTGACTTGATTTGATAGTCTATTCCTGATCTTATTTAAGTTTGTTTTTTTAATCCATTTTCTCTGAGACAGTTATCAAAGAGAGAAAATTGGACTCTGCCAAACTTCAGATGAGAAGTTCACTGGGACTTATCCTTATTTTGACCACCTTCTTATAATAGGAGGTAATTCTTGGAAACTAGTAGTTCTGAATAATCAGTTCTGAAACTTTATCTTTACAGCTTGGAGCATTATCTGACCCTTAATCTATGGGAAATTCTTTTTCCTTCCCTTGCCTCCCTAAGTTTTTACACTGAGATTATAGCTGCAAGGTCGACTTGGAAAGATCCATCAGTGTGAAACCTGGTGCTCCGATGTCAGGAAGGAAATGTGCACACGTGAAGGGTTTGTAGAGAGCCCCATTCTGCAAATCCTTACTTGGTTCAACAAAATACAAGTTCTAGACTGTTACTGTAGCACAGGCTATAAGGAGGCTTTTAATGATGAAATTACTTTGATATACAGTAATTTTTATCAGTGTGTGATTTTTAGGACAAAGAGGTAAGAAAGGAAGAAAAATAAATTTGAGACATTTCATTGAATGCTCACAATTGCATCATACAGAATAAAACCATTCCATCTTATCTAGTTTGCTTGGAAGATTAGGAAGCTAAAATAACTTGGAAAGATCTTTTAAAATTGCACTTAAACTTAGCCTACTAATAAAATTAAGATTTCAAATTTTACTACTGGAAAATAGCCAGTTCAGGTGAACTATGAAGACTGAAGTACTTTGGAATGTGTAGAGCAGGAAGCCAGAGCTGGAAGGTCAACTGCAAAAGAAAAAATCTATACAAAGATGACAGTGAAGCAAAGGTAGAAAGTCACTGTCCATTGATTGACCTTCAGCCTGTTCCTCAGAATCAGTCTGGAATAACTCATTTGATCAACTACCACTGTTCACATGGTGATTAAAATGGCCCCTCTGCTCTCTTTCTGAGAAGACATGCTGTCTGAGAAGGCATTTGGGCAGAAAGGTCCCAGGATCTCTAGGAGATGGTATTTTCATTGGTGAAACCTTGTGCAGCCAAGAAACCAGAGCAGGGAAGATCCAGGTCAAATTTATTCAGTTTAGGTCCCTATCAATGTCTGTGATTTGAATAACCTTATTACAGAACATAACAATTTTGTTGACTCAGATGACCCTCCCCTACTGCAAATACTTAGATCCCTGATAAGAAATAAGGCTATAATACATAGATTCTTTCTTTGGGACTTTTAATTCCATAGAGATTTAATTTTACTTTACCTGATTTCCTACCTGAACTACTTCAGTGTTCTAACTTGTTTGGGTAAAGTTCCAGAACTGATCTGTTAGCCTCTAAGAATTACCTTCTACTGTGAGAAGGTATTCCAGGTAAGAATGATCCAATTAATTTTTCATCTAAAATTTATCAGTCTCCAATTCTTACAGGATATTCTCCAGATTTTGCAGTATACTAATTTATAAGAAGGCAAAGGAATTTGTGCTGGTGGTTAGGATAGAAGAAACTTCCAATACTGATATAAATATTGGGTGAATATCTGTAGAATATAAAGCTTCTGAGTAATCTGCTCAGAATAAGTAAGTAATTTTAATCTGAGGACAGCACTCTGGCAATTGAGAAAAATATTGCATTTGACATTTATGAGTCAACATGGACAGAAACCCTTTTTGATTGCCCTCCTTTTCTAAGGCTTCCTGCTTCTGGCTGCTGGTGAGAAGGAACAGTTCCATTGCTTCTTGTGAAGTGGAGGGTGGGTCCATTTATCTGTGATATTGAAACTTTTATTTTTTCCTCCCATTATAAAACCACTGTGAAAGCAAAGCAAAAACATTTTCCTTGCAATGAACTACACAGTTTTTATTTTGTTAGCAAGTTGTCCACTACTCAGCTCAGACAGCATAACACTGTAATAATTTAAAAGTGTATTCTACAGCTATTTCAGTGGGTTGTTTTGATATGCCACATTAAGATTTAATTTATGGAAGGATGTATAGGTATATAGGCCTGTTTTCTTCGGTTTGTGTCTGGAGAAAAAGATAACAAAAAGATGGTTGGAAGTAGGAAAAAACAATACTCACGTGTGCTGGATTTTTATTCTTATCTACGTCTGCACCCCACATTTAGTAGTACAGTAATCCCAAATTCTTTATACAAGCGTATTGAAATTTCCCTTTCCTCTCTTTCATGTTTATAGGTAGGCTCATATGTATACATGAAAAATAATATAATCACAGAAAAACATGAACAAATTTTCCAAACTTTCAGCTTTTAACAGAACAGGGAACTATTCACTTCCTTCAATCGTTACTTTTCCCTTAAATTTCTTTTATTTATATAACTTTTGCTGCACTTTATTTTCCTTTCAGTTGCATACTTCAGTCTTTTAGGGTGTTTTTTTTCACAGCCTCTTCATCCAATTAGTATATGTCTTGCCTACCCTTTAAAAGCAGAATGACAAAAATGTAACAGTTTTATTCCCATCTATTTTTTCACAGCTCTGTTTGGAGACACTGGCCCCAATTTACTACAGTGTGTAGGCTCTTATGCCTACTCAGCTAAAAACTTGGAATTTACAAAGGCATTAAATAACATCTATGTGTTTTGTATCTGGCTAGGTGTAGGCAGCAGAAAGGTGAACAGTTCCTGTTTGTATAGTGCTTTTTGTATTTGCATAATAGTAATATAAAAAATGACAGTAACAGCAAAACCTGTTGGTTTATGAAAAAAACCCAAACCCCTAAATATTCTAAAAATATAGTATGCCAAGGCTAACCTACCATCTGTAGGCTTTTTCAGTCTAGCTGCTAGTCTAGTCTGAGCACTGCAGGGCTGGGTTCCGTTCACATCCATGGCTTCAAGCAGCTTCTTTGTAGATGATGACTTTGAGAGTTAGGATGACTATCAATGGATTACATCCTGCTTGCTCAATACTGAGAACTGTGCTCAGGAATAAATAATTCATGCAAATAGTACCATCAGGAGGAACCAATACTACAATTGTTTTACCTGCAGGAATGACTTGTTTTGCAAGTTGCTGGAAAGTGTGTATTTGTACACAAATGTTTACACATCGAAAGGCACACTGAGAAACATCTTTCTCTATAAGGAAAGCCACTACCAAAATGAATGAAATTCAGTCTTGACATTTCTGACAGTCGGAGCAGGATTCAATTCTATCACATTTTTATCCCATAATGACCTGCCATCATTGTTCTTCCAAGACTGACAACAAAAATGATCCCCTTTTAAAAAATGGCTTGAATATGTGAAGTCCCTATTTAGACACCCCATACACCCCTGAGGCATTTGAAATTTGTGATTTCTTGTCCTAGACGTTTTAAAGGTAGCAAACCGTCCACTGCAGTGTGTTGACTCTGCCAACAGCACCATGGCAAGGAAATACTGAGTTTTTTAATGATACTGTTGGGTTTATTTGTGTAATTGGCATGTGAAATCTATGGTGACAGGTGAAGCAAAGAGGGAGATGAGTGATTTTCTCTTGATATCCATGCTACAATCCACTGCTACTACAGAATTTCAATAAAATTATTTGACAATAAAGAAGGCTAATGGATGTTCTAGAATCCACATAGCTAAAATTAATATTATGTCAGGTGCTTCCTAGGACTTGGATTACTAATAACTTCTAAGTGACAATACCTTTCTAAAGAACTTTTTGTTCTCAAGGTCACTCAGAAGTCATTTTTATAATCATTTTTTTTAATAAGACCGAAAATTCAGTTAATGAAATCTAAGCTAAGAGATGAAGAAATTTCATAATTATCTTTGTCTCAGATGCCAAGTTTTTCTAACACAACATGGTACTTATTTGATTTCACCCATTTTTAGAAGCCTTGTTTTTCTCCTCCAGCTGCTTCTGAGAGTGCTCTAAGTCACAATAGATGTAAATCTGTTTCTTTCCTCCTAAATATTTTGTATTCTATTTTTTAATGGGAAAATTTGTAATTTATTGTAGGTTGATCACATAAATCCTGTCAAAGGAAACTATTTTTAACCTCCTAAGCAAGAAAGTCAAATCTCTGGGGTCGTTAAGGGATGATTCAGTAATGCTGAATGTACCACAGTTTCTTAGTTTCTTCTTCCATGCATCCTTTTAGGGTGCTGATACATTTCGCCTGTGTCAAATATGATGCAGGCCACTTTTTTGTTTTGTTTTGTTTTGTTTGTTTGTTTAGTAAACCAAAAATAATACTTGTAATAATAATAATAATTTCAAAAATATGTTTTCTTACTTCTGGTGAATTTTTGGGTTTGAAAGAATAGCATCCCTGAGGCTGCCTGCTCAAGTTGTGGTTTATGACAACTGAACTAATAATTACTTAACCTAATCAATGTTCTCTTTGCTCTGAAAGATTTAAGGCCATTGTTTCTGATAGGATATTAAAGTCAGTGTTCATGAATCTAGTTTGCTGTAAAAATTTCTTTGCACCTATTTTCATGTCTATTCCATGGGAATTAGTAACTTTAATGCCTTTGAAAACCTGATCCCTCAAGGTGCAGATATCAGAGTGATTTGTAAAGTGGAACAGACAAATTAATACATTTCAACCTTGACAGATATTGAGTTTGTACCAACATCCTGTTCTTGGCATATGTCCACCCCAACCATTCTATTAATCCATTTCCAGGAATCATTCTTGTTTCAAAACTAAAATCCATTTTCAGTACATTGCTATACTTACTCTAGCTCTCTTATGAGAGAACAAAAATGTCATATTCAGGTACCAGCATCTGAACTTTAAAATAGAAAATAAAAATTGAACACAGTAAAGCAAGCAATATTCCATAGGTCTCATTGAAATGTAAACTTACTTGAAAAATATTATAATATTCATGTTGTGTCTTCTACCATTGGGACAGGAAATCTCAGTGAGATATGACTACCAAAAAAAGAGTTTCTTTTACATGTAAACTCTGCTAATGTATCAGGGGCCCTTTATGCAATGTTAGTTTTATAGAATGTATACGATTTGAAAATGTCATGCAATAGCTGGAAGGTGAGATATCCTGAGATGTGGTCTGTGAATGTGCTGTCCTCAGGTTGGCCTGTGACAGGTTATGACAAACCGTCTCAATGTCCTGGAAGGACAGACCATTTCCTAGCTGGAATATTCTCTATAGAGAAACCTGCTTTATTACAACTTAGCATATATACCTTTATACCTTAGCATATATATTCACTTATCCTGTTTCACCCTGTATCATTGACTCCAAGAGACATTAGCAATACTTTTTCATATTTCACATTTAAGTATGCTTTTTTTGTAGCTTTCCCTAGGAAAGGGCATAATGAGTTATTTTAGATTAATTGATAGCTTTTGTCTGAGGCCATTCCTGACTCTAGTTTAAAAGTAAAACAATGTTATTTACAACCTCATTAATACAATATTTTAAATTGTTTCCTGTCTAGAGATTAGACATCCTTTATTGTAGCATTCTAGGATTTATTTACTCATCTGACCCAGGGAACATTGTGTGTTGATGTATACGATGTAGGCTTCTGCTGTATGAGGAACTCATAACAAGAATAATTTTAACCATCTGAAAAGCATGCTAACCTCCAAAAAATGTGTTGTCAGTAATCTCTTATGACCTTCAGCAGTTTTTTAATCTATTGTCTATGCATTATGGATGCATGTGGATGGACTACTGTGTGAAGGGTATCACATACTAGAGCTGATAAGAAACCCTGATCTCTGTCATAGAAGGATGAAGCCACCTCATTACAAGGAGTTGCATCACTCTATGTTTTTTCTAAAATATGTATTTTAAATTAAGATTGCCTATTATTTCTTCTTCTGTATGTCTTTTATATTCCTAAGATTTTATAGTTCAGTGTTTTACTTGTAGCCACAGACGCTTTTAACTATACATCTCCCTGGTTTTTACATTTTGAACAGTTAGTTGCTTCCGCTACAGCTGGAAGAGGTGCATTCTCCCTTTTACCACTCAGTATATTTGTGATGTATTTTGTTGCTATCTGACTGGTTTAGGCAAAGAAATTTGTAAATAAGTGTTTGTCCTTAGTATATTAACACATGAACAGCAATGTTTGTGATAGTTGAGTGTGATTAGTTCTTGAAAAATTCATCAAATGTATTGAGATCTGCATCGCTTTTTAAAAATTCATAAAAAGTTTTGAAGAGTGAAAATGGTTTGACAAGTAGGCAGGCCACAAAGAAACTGACACATCAAGGGAGGAAGATCAAACAGGAATAGAGCAGCATATTCATACTGGAGGCTGAGAGCCTGGCTGCACTCCAAGGAGGTTGAAAGAACAAGTAGACATGAAATATAGAGAAAGAATAGAGACAGGAATCTCAAGGTGGGGAAATGAAAGACCATTTGACATTCAAAAAGGATTTTTTAAACATCTTTGACATGCAGTCAATAAATTCACCTCTGCTTTGCTTATTTAACTAGATGCAAGAATTTTCTTATAATGGAAATGTACACCACATGAAATTTTCAGGAAATTATCTGCTATTTAGGAAGGAAATACTTAAGGGATTTGGAAAGGGTCTCAAAATAATCATTGTGGCTTTGATGTGGGGTTGTGAGTCAAACAGGCTCTACAGTGAAGTCACCCCTGTTAGCTGATAGCTGCAATTTAACCTTAAACCTTAATGATTTATATCTACTACACTAAACATGAGCTGTATATTTCAAACACTGCCTATTAAAAGATCCCATTATTTTTATTGTAAGTATTTTATTCCAGGTGCTGTCATACTTATATAGAGAAAGTCTATTGGTTATATGTGTATGAATATTCCTAAATTTGAAATGACTGGGAAATGAGAAAGAAAATGTTTCATTAGTTACATTATATTTACTTCTTTTGTATTAAGCAAGCATTTAGCACCATGCCATAAAAGAGCTATCTATGTAAGTGTCAATCTGAAATATGTTTAATGATGTTTAACAATGCTCTAGTCAATGGCTGTACCTGCCAACCTACAGGGACACTCATCCATTCATACCATTTACACAAATATGGGATGTGAATAGGACAGAAAATGTGTCTTTTGCCTTCCACACTTCTTTGCCATATATCTGTTATGCGATTGATGCCATCCATCAAGGAATTTCAAAGGGCAATTGGTAAAAGAAAACATAAGACATTCATCTCAAGAGGCCTGATTCTGTTTTATTAGATTCTCCCTAGGTTTTTCCCATGCTTTGAAGTGGAGGTAGCAGCAAGGGATCAAGCAGTAAAAGCCTTTTAAAACTTCAACCTCCTCTCCAGCTGGGTTTTGAATCAATTCTTTTTTTTCACTGGGCCAGCAGTAATGCTGTATGAGGGTAGAGCACTGCAGTATTAAAAACTTGATAAAACTTAGCTTGCCCTTTCTTATTCCGGGGAAATTTTACGGGACAACACACCAGAAGACAAAGCACCAGTGAGGTAACAAATGTCAGAATACCTGGTTTGTTTTTGTTTGAAGAATTTAAGGTGGGAATCTGGAAGAATATTCAAGTATTTTATTCTTGAAGCTGAGTTTCCCCCATGTTCTTTGAGATTCTCATGCCTTAGTGACTGTGTACGTTTGCACTGGGCAATTCTCAGTTTGTACACTAGGATGGGAATAAATAATTTTATCCACTTGATAAGTCTGAGAATCCTGTTATGAAATGTTTTTGAAGTTCATTTCTATGGAAGATCTAAATGAGACAGAAAATTTACAAGACCCTCACAAATTTGGAATGAGGCATTATAAGTTTGTCTTCTTTCGCTTGTAAATTTCTCAGGTACTTCTAGAGAGAACAAAGCAGCCTGTAGTCCCAGAAGCTATTTACAGAAGAAATCTACTCTGTGGTTCTGACAACAACAAAACAACGAAGCCATATATATCAAAATAATTTTTAAAATCTGCTTTTGTGCATTGTGTCTAAGAATTGAAGATGGAATCTGTCTAGTGTGGTTTGTAATTGTTGGGGTGTTTGTTTGCTTTCCGAGGTGCCTGCCTGGCCCCTGGAGGTGCAGGTGTGCCTTGGCTGGGGTAGCTTCGGGTCCGTGCCTCAGCTGCGGTAATCGTCTGTAAATTGCCTGGTTAATTGTCCCCATAACTGGGGGTGCAGGAGCCGGGGCTGTTCCTCCAGTTCTTCACACACTCGGGTAGGTTTGTTTGTTTATTTTATTTTGTTGGCCGTAGGGGAGGTGCTCGGTTTCAGTCCTCGTGAAGAACAATTCTCCATGGCTGCCGGCTTGGCCGCTCCACTCACTGCGGGTGATCCCCTCACAGCTCCGCCTCTGCCTGCACTGGCTTCGCTCGCCTCTCTGGAGCTCTTGGCTTTTCTCACTGTGCTGCTTTTTATGGTTAATATATACATGTATGTATCTATAAAAATATGAATACACTGATTATATATATATACATATATGTATATGTATATTCACACACACACGCACATCTAGATGCTCAGGATTTTATGGAGGCAGGCCCAGTTTTCCTGCTGGATCTCAGCAGAAAGGCAGCGATCTCCTGTGCCCGCTCCTGCCGCCAGCATGGCCCTGCCCGAGCGCCCCGAGCCCTCGGCGTGTCCCAGTGGGTGTTCATGTCCCTGTTCTGGCCGGACAGGGGCTGTGGTGCCTGATCATCATCCCCCTGATCCTTACGGTTCCCGTCTCTTCTGTGCTTTTTATCCTAAACAGGTTTTCCCGGCAGATCCCCTCCTCTGCTGAAGTGTCCCCGGGCGCCAGTCGGGAGAGCCGGTCCCGGGAGCGGAGCGCGGCCCCTGCGCGTCCTCTCCTTGCAATTAGCTCAGCTGTGTGCCCGGTTTCCATTACAACACGGCAATTGGTGAGCTGACGTATTGCAGGGTGCTGCAATATTTTCATAGTTTCGAATGTATTTTGCTCTGGAGGGGTGGTCCCGTTGTGCAGGTCATCCTGGCTGGAATGACAGAAGCTGTGCTCCAGTGAAGTGATTTACCACAGCACAACCAATGTACTTCATTGTACTTCATTGTGTAATGTACTTCAGCCTCTTTGTCACATATGCTACATGTCATGAAATATTATTGTCGAATGCTTAATACACCAGTGCACAGCACGAGATAATATCAGATTAATTACACTGGTTGGTGTATATAAATCATGCCTTCGAGGCTGTGGCTGTTCAAGTTCATGTGCTGCTTTATGCACTGCTTTTAAGGGTATCAGGTCAGCTGCTGCCTGCACTGCTCAGGTTAGTTGCTTTCCATAAAGATCAAGTATCTGCATATCCCAACTTTACTGAGGCTTCCCATCTTTGGGATAAAAAGGGAAAAAAAAAAAACACAAACCAGAACAAACTTGTAGTGGAAAAATATATTGTTAGGCTACTGCAAAGCTGAAAACAAGACAATTAAAATGCAGTTATGGAAGTTCACGTGTTGGGGTGTCTGTGAAGTGTGTGGTGATGTTCTCATCCTCCAGTGAGTTTCAGTTCTCAGTGTTACAGCCCTCTGCTGCTGCATTTAGAAGGCTTTTTGTTCTAATTGCTTTCTCCATAATCTCCATCTGACTTGCACTTCAAATTCTTGATGAACACTTTGTGTTCAGCTCTCCTTTTCCAGCTGCAGTTTGTGGTTGTTAGAATCTGTTTTTCATACCAAAGGTGTTGAGATAAGTATCTCCCATTGCAATTCCTTAGGTTCCTTTTTGCTTTTCCATACCATAAGACTTTGAACAAAGCTGGGTGCCTGTAAGCTGTGAACTTCAAAATACTTTTATATCCCTCCTTCCCTTCCTTGTTTTACCCCTTCAAGAATTACATTAACATTCCAAACTTTTTAGTACTCCTTTGATACTGAGTTTAGACTACTAAAAAGGGACAGATAATGGGATTTAGATCTTAGCTAGTGTCTGCTTAAAAATCAGTATGGAACTTTTCCCTGGAGAAGGAGGAACGTTTTGGATGTGAGAGGGAAGTCAGGCCCTTTGCTTAGTGCTTTGTTGCATTTGTTAGCTGGTCTCAGAAATGTGCTAGAAATTGATACATGCATCAGTTTGCTTCTTAACAGCGTTTCTGTTTTGTTACCAACCACACAAGACTATCATATTTAGAAGAATTTGCACGTATTACATGCATTTCACATTTTATGGAAGGAGTCCGTGGTGCTCTACTCACAGCTTCCTCTTGCTGACATATTTTAGTGTGTTTTTACATGAGCTGTTGCACTGGCTCCTTTGTCACCCAAACAGAAAATTTCAGGTGTCCATACCTAACCCTTGTACTTAGCTTTGCAAGTAGCAAACCCTTACAGGTCAGTGTTTGGTTAAATATAGTCACAACATGTATTTTACAGTACGTGTAGACTTTCAGGAAAACCCTTGTGTGAAAAGAAGGGGTGAAAGCTTCACGCTTTGCAGCAGGAAGGATTTTGGCCATTCTGTGATCTGCATGTTCTTCCCTTCATCTGTTTGCCACTCATGTTCATGTCATAATGTTTTTGTTTTGTTCCATTTTTGGTTTTGCTTTTTCTTTTTTTGTCTTTCCCAAAAAGACATTAATGACACTTTTAAATATAACCTGGTCTGGTCTGTAGCTATCATTGGATGCTTTGTGTAAAGATTGAAAAAATAGCAACAGCCTGTATATATTATGAGAATTGTCTCTTGCACCTCTTTGTTGAAGTCCATATGGCTAAGGCCATCAATACCAGAACTATTTTCCTTTTCAGATTTGGTAGTAACATATCTGAATTTTGCTAAATCAAGTGTTCTTCTTTCAGAAATTTTTGTGCAATAATTCTCTAGAATTTAGATGATATGAACCATCAGACACAGTGCAGATTTTTTTTGTTGAGTTCATAAAACAATGTGTCATCATATTGAGGACAAAGTGAAGCCGTTTATGCAGTTGGTATCAATGACATAATACATCCAGGGGAAACTTGGAAGTCCAAGGACATCACCAGTCAAGAGCAAGAGTAGAGTGGGAGCTGACTCCCCACTACATGTAGTTGGAGCTTCTCCATAAGTGTTTAATAATAAACTCTACCAGTTTATATGAATTTAAACTCTTTTACAACACTGAAATAGAAGTTTCACAAATGACAAAACTGAGCATCTTTGTAGGAGATAGTTCTTTGTTCTTGAACAAATAAAAGGGTAAAACCTTATAATGATTGCTCAGCATGGTTTGGTTCAGACTCAGGTCTGTGATTTCTTTTGGCTGGTTTACAGTGATTTTTACAGTGTGTTCAAAGAAAAGCTGTCACACTCCCTCTTGGAATTATTTGCAGTTTGAAAATACTTGGACTACTTCAAGGGTCCTATGGGATCCTTCAGGTATACATTTGATTTTCCACTGTTACCTGAGGATTTCTTGATGACCCCTGTGAAATTCCTCCCTGACAGAGATACTTTGCAATGGGTTAATGGCACAGGCTGATTCAGACTGACTTGTCTGCAGTCTGTGTGACTTTCCATACAAAAACAGGGTATGTGTAACTAGTGTATTAGCAAGGATAAGTTTTGCAGGGTTTTTTTGGCATCTCACGTGAACAGAACAGATGACAGCAGAACAGCTTGTTCTGCTCTTTTTTCAATGAATAATAAAGTGTTGAAGTTTTATACTCTTTTAAAAAATTCGGGAAAAAATGTCATTAGAGGTTTTGAAAGTTAGAACTGGTTGTGATATTTCAGATCTCAGTATGTGTAAGATATATTCTGATGTTTATTCCTATTTGTGGTGACCTAATCCTGGCTCTCCAGTATGAGGATTCATTGGTATTTTGTGCTTAGGATAATTGATGTTGTAAATACCCACCTGTGTCAACTTCTGTAACTCTACATATCAACATGCAAGTATGAGAGTCCTTTGCATATTGCAATTTACCTTGCTGCTTTGATAATTATTTTTATGTAAAACTGCTCGAACTTTGATGTGAAATGGGATTTTTCTTACCCCACCCCATACTTATGGAAAAATACCTTGATGAGAATGCTAAACTATCGCTTCATGAAAGATTGTTTTATTATTAATCGTAAAACATTATTTCTTGCTGGTATAAACTACTAATTTAACTTTCCAATTCCAAACCCAAACGAACTGCGTGCCTTGAAGTCTTTTGTTCTGGAAATTTACTTTAATTTGGGCTCAAATTAATTCTTTTTTGACAGGATGGTGTTTGGTGCTTTTGTACAAATTTATGTTTGAGTACTTTGTTTTGGAGTTTTTGAGATACAGCCCCTCTCTTGTTTGTTGTGACCTTTTTTGTTTCATCGAGTTTGCTTGCTTCCCAATTTCCACTCCTCAGGTGAAAGTGTGTGTTTTCCACTGCTGATGCTTCATTCAGCATCAGTGATTACTGAAGTTATTTCATCTGCCAATATACACCATATCTATTATATCCCTCAGATTGGGACTGGCACCTCTGAATTTTTTTTGTCCTGTTGCTGATGACTTAGTCCTTGTAATGATGTTGCTTGATTTACTATTAGCTGTTATTCAGACTTCAAACTCTATTTCAAATCTGTCTTCTTTTCTTTGATCTCAGGAAATGGCTGGTTTGGGGAGTTTGTGTCTTTTTACAGGATAGGCTGGAAAATTAATTTGCCTAACCTGTAATCAGTGCAGTGAAGTGAGTTTTTTGGGTTTAGTGTTTTTTAGACTTTTGTTCAATGTAATTTTTCTGAACCTAAATGTTGCCGTAGTGTGCTAACAATTTGCACTTGTGTAGAAAAAGTCAATCCAGGATGGCTTTGTGTGTCTAATTGTGAATGTCCATGCATGGAGAGAAAGGCCAGCTGTTCTTTTCTCATCAAAATGTAGTAGCTGATATTGCACTATTAGTAAGTAGGTGCCACTAAATTGTGCCAGTAATAACAAAAAGATGAATAGTAATTTCTTGTGTGGAGCAAGCAGGGTAATTTTCCTGGACTCTATCATGTGTGTGCTCTTAGCAGAATGCAAGGATTCCTGATGATAACTGCACATGTGGAACTGCTGAGGAATAAATTTTCTTCAAGGATGGAAGAGCAAAAGTAGAATTCCTGGAGGTCAAATACTCCTCCTCAGACAGACTACCTGATGTGTTCAGAAAGCGTTGTTTACCCATTCAAGTTCCTTTAGTTTAGCATTGGAGGTGGCTTTATTTTCTTAATGCTACTCGAGATTAAATAAATACTTTTTTAGAGTGCTTTTTTTATATCTGGGTAGTACAGCAACAGAAGTGTTGCCTGTGCACTTAAATAATGCAAAAGCAAAGTTATGCTTGTGCTTTACTTCTCCCTAAATTCTTTTCTGCCTGCTTGAGTTCTGTTAAAAAAATGTGGAAACAGGGAACATCTAGGATTTTTTAATGATAAGAATGTCATAGAAGCAAGTCTGTTATTTAAGTGATAAAAATTATGATTCATTCATAATTTACTTAATATTTGAAAGAAAAGCCTTAGAATTTAGCAAAATCTGTTATCTCAGTTTGAAAGCTGATGTCTTTTTTGTGAAGAGTGTACTTTAAAGTATTCATCTAGTGCTTAGAAAGCTTCAGCTTTCTTGGCCTATAAACAGCATGCTGCTGCTCTAAATCCCCCAATATACATACCCATAGAATCATAGAATGGTTTGGGTTGGAAGGGACTTTAAAGTCATCCAGTTCCAACCTGCCCTGTGATAGGCGGGGACACCTCCCACTACATCCAGGTCCCATCCAGCCTGGCCTTGAACACTTCAGAGATGGAACTTTCACATCCACAGCTTCTCTGGGAAACCTGTGCCAGGGCCTCACCACCCTCACAGTAAAGAATTGCTTCCTAATGTCTCATCTAGACCTACCTCCTCTCAGTTAAAGGTTTTTTTCCTCTTGTCCTATCACTGCATGTCCTAGTAAAAACCCCTTTCCAGGTCTCTTGTCAGTTCCCTTTAGTTACTGATAGGTGCTATAAGCTTCTCCTAGGAGGCCTTTTTTACTCCAGACTGAGCAGCCCCATTTGTCCCAGGCTGTCACCTTAGGGGAGCTGCTCCAGCCCTCTGAGTATCTCTGTGCTGGCCCTGCTGCTGGGGTTCCAGAGCTGGACACAGTTCCCCAGGTGGGGTCTCCTCATGGCCCTAGGGGTCTTTTCCAGCCTTAGTGATTCTGTGGTTCTCTTGTTCAGTGTGAGGAAGAGGAAAGACATCACTGCTGAGGAGACAATGGCTCTGGAAAGGGAGGACGTGTTTAAAATGAATACAAATAAGCATTTATTGGAAACCAGGAGTTTTAGCTCTTCTCTGTTTAGTAGGCATTTCTAAAACATCAGAATGAAGTAACTTTGCCACAGGATAATTGTTGGAATTAGGATGTGAAGGTTGAAAATAATTTTGAGATCTAAAAGTTACTTCATACACTGATTTTAGTGTTTCCGGTGCTTATGTTTGGCATATTTGCAAGGAATTAGACTGAGTAAGAAATTAAAATCAAGAACTTCCAAAAGGCAAGAGCAGGGCTGAGAGCTGCAAGAAGCTTAGAAGGAGTCATGTCCTAGGACAGTCCTGATGGCACTTTCTGGGCTGGAAATAGAGGTGAAAATGGTTGTGTAAGGACAGGTGATAGAACTGGTCCAGGACAGAAGGATCAGACAGAACTACTTAAGCATGTAAAAATTCTTATTGCCAGGGGAAGCAGCACTGTTTCTCTTAGTAATTACTCTTTGGTCACTGAGCAGTATTACAAATTATCTTGTACCAGGGGGTATGCAGATTGCTGTTTTTCGTTTGTCTTTGGAATTAGGTGAAGGTGCAGACAGCAAAGAAAATCTTTGTGTTGGAAACAATAACGCTCTTTCCTCATGACCTTCCTTCATCAATGCTTCACACATCCCTCACGCATTGTTAAAAATATTTCTTTTCCATTGGCTTTTCATAATTTGTGCTACAGTGGACAGTAGAACTAAAGTTAGATCAGTTCATGAACAGAAGTTACTTACTCAGTATTTCAATATAGAAGTGTCATTGGCACCAAGATAGTGTGAATATACTTGAAAAACTCAAGGTCTCGTACATTATTTGGTTTTCCTTATCCCTCAAAGTATTAGAATTTTACAGGGACAAAGCACTAGACAAAGTTCCACTCGTCTAAACAAATGTCCTGTGCTTTCAACAGGATGTGAAAAAGATGATTGGCAAAATTAATTTACCTTTTAAGCTGAGGACTAGTTTGGGAATGAAAGAAGTGTTTTTCACTGTCAATATTTACTGGTTTTTAAATGCACTGGGGGTGATTATTCTCCTCTCAGTGGATATTAAGTGAGAATAAGTGGCAAGTAAGACAAAGTAAAATGTTTTTGTGGAACCAAGCCAAAAGTGTGTGTCTATTTATAATCTTTAGCCTTCCGCTCTGCAAGGCTAACTGTTCTTGTCTTTTCTGCCGAGAGTAAACCTGTGTCACTTTAGGGGTCTGTCTGAGGCTCTTGCAGGAGAATTCTAATGTCTGGATTTCTTTTTTTTCACTGAGTAATTGCTGTAGCTTCTCAGTTCTGCAGTCACAAAAGAAACACCATATTGTATACTGGGAAAGCATACCATGTTTATAAAAGTATAATGTTATAACTTCAAAGTTATCTTTCAATGTCCTTGAAATTTTATCTCATATTTTTATTCTTTGTGCTGGAAATACTACAGTATATCTTCAAAGGCATTTTATATCATAATTCTCTTCTGTTAAGAGATATTTGGGCTCATTTTTAATTAGGTGACAATCAGCAGGCAGTGAACATGGTAACATCAGTTACCCAATGTCACTACAGACATGATCCTTGTAGACCCTTATGAGAGACAGGCTGAGCCTTTAGAAGTGTTTTACAAAGAATGATTTAGTTTATGGTGTAAATAAATTGGTAACAACAGTTGAGACTATAATAAATAATGAAAAAAATCACTGTTACAGAGTTCTGTATCATCTGGTAATATTTTGCTGCTGTTATGGGCTGCATTATTGCCATTTTTTCAGTTTTGAGGGTTCTTTATTTTAGGTCAAAGATCATGTCACTCTGTCTCAGTCAGTGGTTAGCCAGTCAATTTTTTTACAGCAAAAAAAGATTACCCACACCAGAGGTCAATAGTACAGGAGTATTATAGATCATGTTGCCCTGTCCTAATCAATTGAACTATATTAGACAATTCAAGGTTGTAATAACACTTAAGGATGTAAAGAAAGTAGAATTTTGAACTTAAGCTACATAACTGGGACAGGATTATTCTGTGTTGTATTCAGGAGTATCGAGAATGTCTGACTGCCACAGTGTCCTGCTGTAGACTGTAATTGCACAAAGGTATTGGCCAAAGACTGATAGTCCTGCCAATACATCAGTTTGTCACCACTGCCTGCACTGGAACTCCTACTAATCTGTACTGGCAGCAATCAAGGGGAGCTTGACCCGTGTTTCTTGGTTGTTTAAGGACTCTGTTACTCAAATGCACTTGGCTACTCTGATGCTGATGCACAGCAATAAGAAATCCTATCATATTTAGTTCTAATATTCCTTGGGATATTGTAAGATTATTGGTTGTTTCCATTGTTCTGATCTTCAAGAACCAGGTTTCAGTAGGTTTCAAAGAGATCTCTAAATTTTCTCATCTCCTTACGTGGACAAGGTTTGTAGCGCTTTGTTACTTAACTTTTGTGCAAAAAAGTCTTTTAAAGAATACAAAAATAGAGGTTTCATTTTTAAGAATAGTCACTTTTTCCAAGATCCTTTGTTTCACTGTTTTAATACAGTCTATGCAGCACTGTTTATCTCTTGCAGCTGACTCTTTCAGATAGCTTGCTGCAGACATGTGTAGATTATCTGAGCTTTTCCCTGCTACCATTTTCATACAGCTTTTCATGTCACTGCAAAGTCTTGGATTCAAATCTAGTAATTACCAGAGTCAAGAAAGTCATCAGCTAACTGTCAGTTTTACATATGTGTTTGCTGAGGCTCACTTTCAAAATGAAAGCCACATTCTTTCCCAGATATCCTGCTTGATAGTAATTTGCAAAGAACTAAAAATAGATGCCCTGTTTAGAAATGAAGTAGCTCCAGTGTCTGTCTTGGCTTTACAGATCAACATGAACATGAAGAATCTTTAGGCAGACAGAAAAATTTGGGTACATGTCACTTCTTTTAAATGGGTAAATTTTTAAAAAATATTATTAATTATAACCACAGTAAAATTTTATTTTCTTAAAATACTTGTTATTTGCGTCTTAAAGAGATACTGGCTCCGATCTCTTGCCCAGTTTGCTGTTACCCAGGAATTCATTTAATTCTGTTGCTTTGTCAGGTGTTTTCTCCCAGTTTGTACTTTAAATAAAAGCTATAGCATGTTTTCTTGCTTATATCTGCAGTATCTTTGCTGACAATATTTGAAATGTTGTTTATTTTATTCTCTTCTTTCCTCTGGAAGATGACACCTATAAAATTTAAAGGTGATACCAAATTTGGCTTTTCACAGGTTAGCTGGGATGTTGGAAGTGTGGAAAGGGAGGTGACAAAACAAATGGTCAAGCTGCCACTTACCCTGTTTTTGTTGCCAGATGTGTCTCTGGGTTTCAGTATCCATCAGAAAAAGCAGGGGACTCCTTAATCACACTCCCCAGCACCTACTTCATGTGCAAGCAATGGATAAGTTTGCTGACATGAGTTTTGTATGGTAGGCTTGTGTCTTAAAATATAATTTTGAATTATATGAGAAATATATTAAAGAGGAATAATTACTTGTGGAATCAGCAACAGTGTTAAATGTAAATCCACCATAAAGCAGAAGAGTCCAGTTTTCTTGGTTTGGGTTTACTTCG
The DNA here is from genome assembly GCA_013397075.1 of Rhabdornis inornatus. Lineage (NCBI taxonomy): Eukaryota > Metazoa > Chordata > Aves > Passeriformes > Rhabdornithidae > Rhabdornis > Rhabdornis inornatus. Next base: position 1,194,888 of record VWZS01008230.1, on the reverse strand, counting down.
ACGTGGTCTGGAGGTAAAGTGATAATTGTGAATCCATCTTTTATTATTATTTGTGTTCCCTTGAAATGATGTAACTTTCTTCTATAAGTGCAATTATATTATAAGCAGATACTATTTCTATCACTTGCCCTCCTTCTTCCTGTGAGTTCAGCATGTGAACACTCTAAATCTACCTGAAAAAAATCCTCAGGTAGATCGGGCTTTTATTCCTTGTTATAATATTCAGCCACTGTTCTTTCTTTTGTTGGTTATGGTGGGTTTTGGTTTTTTTAGGCGCTGTGAAAGATTGCAGCCTATCTTCAAGCCACCAGTGAAATTGGATAACTTAATTAGCAATGAGTGCTTTTGGTCACTTGGATTATTCACATCATTTGCTAACTGTACATGTGTAAACATAGAAGCTTTTAAACCTGACATTCCAACCAAAAAATGGTCTGGATTAAGTAATATTTTCAAGAATTGTGGATGATTCTTTTCTGTTATTTTTTTTTTTTTTTGAAAGAGTTAAGATGTAATCATGCAGGCAAACGCAGAGTATGCTGGCATGTACATAAGGAACCCATTTTCTGAGTCACTGTCATTTTAACAGCAGGGATCTTGACTCCCTGAGGTGTTTCTAAAGCATTTCAGGCTCACTGAGTCAGGACTAAATAACACCCAGCTGGGTAAGAACAAATACCTGTCAGATAATCCAGCTAATAGCCGGTTTAGTTATCAGTGCCCTTCTCTACCTGCTTCCTCTTTCCTGCCTTTCTAAATGTATGATGCATTTCCTACAACATCATATTTAAAAGCTTCAATAACCCCATAATGGCAGCTGATGGAGACCTTTTATATGTTGATTCCTTTTTTCCTTGGTTTTGGAAAGATGGCAAAAGTTTGCATGATGACATCTTGATTAGAATGTCTCTCTTTGTGTTCAGATGTATTTCAGCTGTGTTTTCCCCTCTTTGGAAGTGTTAGTCAGTAATTGCTTCTGGAATCCATGTAATCTTTTTCCTCAGTGAGAATACAACTCTGCAAACTGAGTTTTTGTGTGAGTGGGCTGGTTTCCCAAATACAGCTTTACATTGTTACCTTTGAGGTCAGTGATCCGAAGGCTGGCAAGTGAAAGCTGTACAATATGAGCACCATCAGACTTCTAAGCCTGCATTTGTGATTCTAGGGACTCTGTATCCTTGTCCTGGAAACTGGTCTAGCAGTTTATGATCAGCTTCTTTTTACAGTTGTTCCAAGTATGTTTCCTTGTTTTCTAGATATACAGGCAGCTCTAATTCTGGTACTTGCTAAGTCTTGAGTTAGTTTGTAATCTTCCTTCTGTCCTAGAATAGTCCTGTATAATGCATATTTCTATTTTAATTCACTGTATTTTACATCCTGCCATATCTGGGTGCAACATGGTACTGTCAGCTTTGACAGTTTGATCTTCAGTGTTGCTGTAAAGCTCATCATTCTTGGCTAATCCGCTTGCTTAATTAGCTGAATATTATTAACCTCATAAATTCACACAGAGGTTTTTCAGTTACAAACTGTCCAGTGTAAGTGTACTTTGGAAAACTGGCTTAACTATTTTCAGTCTTTCTTATCAAAACTTTATCTAGGCTGAAAATCTGTCGAGGTTCAGTTTGAGTCAAATGAACAGAGTTAATGCTTAGGCTTGACTGTTTCTGTATTTTGTTAACACGGGGCATGCAGCCCTTGAATTTGGTGTCTGGTTTGCAGTGCAGGAAGTGTCTGTGAGAAAACCACAGCAGATGCACTCAGGCATTAAAGGGAAGGAACACCTTGCTGTCATCCCTTAGAAATACTCTGGGAAATGAGAAGGTGGCATTAATGGGTTCCAGGAGAATGATCAAACCATATTGCTGTGCTGGCAGAAGGGAGATGGCAGTAGGGAGAGCTGGCAGTGGGTGTGAGTTAAAAGGCATCACATGACACTCGACAGAGTGGCAGACATATGTTGTAGCTGATGGAAGCAGGGAGAGGAAAAAGCAGTCAGGAATCCATTGTGTGCACATCACACACTGTGATGCTGCCCCTGAAGTGCCTCATACACCTTCTCTGTAGCTTTTCTGTTGTAGCATCTATTCATTTCCCATCACAAGATGCTTTTCCTTCCTTGGTGCCTTGCAGTCCTTCAGTCCCAACAAGTGTTCTGTGACCTGGCCTCTTCACAGCTGAGTCCAAGCAGGAGTTCTCATAGTCCTGTTCTTTAATGCTTCTTGGTTGTGTCTCTGCTCCTCAGAGGGTTTTAGGTGGGTTCTGTAGCTGGGTTCTCTCCCATATTTCCTCCTTTAAATGCATGTCAGTAAGTGGTTTCTTTTTACAGTTGTATTTTGCTTATTGAAATCTCTCTTTGAATTTAAACTTTCCTGAGAGACTTATTCTGTAACAGAAATAATGCAGTAGAGAATAAATATGTCTCTGGCAAACTGAAATTTGATAGGCAATCCTATGGGAAAATGTCTTATTAGTGTTTTTGGAATATAATTTTCCTTTACTGTGACAGAACTGTGAACTTAGAATTGGAAACAGAAACAGAGTTTGTAGGACCTGGAAATTTAGTTTCTTAAATCATCCTGAAAAGGAAGCAGGACTGCATTTTCTGGGAGACAGTGTTATGAGCAGCTGCAAGCTGTTGTTATTAAAAGGGTCTAAAATAATGATTAATAAAAGAGCCTGCTGGAAATAAAGCTGATAGGGCAAGTGACTTCAATATCCAGGATCATGGAGAGTCTAATTGAGTTGTTTGGGCAAATCAGGCCAATAGTTATGCCTGTGATTTTCTGTATGTAGTCTGCAGACACTGTGAATCTTTGGGGTTTGAATATTCTCCTTGGCTGGTATTAAAGGAAAAATATTCATCCTGTAGGGGGAGGTCCAGGATGGCTGATTACATGTTACAGGATGCTGTACCTCACTCTGCTCCAAGTCACATTCTAATAATATCAGCATATTAGGAGCTATGAGCTTCAGTATCCTGGAATTTGGATGAAGTATTTCTGACAATCTGACAGATAAGGTGACAGCTAATAAACACCTAATGCCAGGACAAGTCACCCGGCATCTGCTGAGCCTGCCTGGGTGTGCATGTGAACATTGACTCACATGTTAAGACTCCTTCTGATGCAAACATGCTTGTATTGTTGTTGATATGGAAATAAAAGAGTTAATGTTGCAGAGACAGTTTGTATTTAGCATGTAAATACCTTGAACTCTCCTCAGTGGTACAAACTGAAGATATCTTCACTCCTGGAAAGCTGCTAGTTAAAGAAATTGTGCACAAAGTGAGACATGAAGTTAATCTGGATCAGGGCTCTGGGCTCATGTATTGCCTGTGCCTGGTGAGATGCAATTTTAATTTTTTTTTTAACCATTTTCTGATATATTCTCTGTGACACATCCTCATTGATTTGTCATTTGCCATCTTCAGGATTTAAATATACCTAATGAATCTTAGGAAAAGAGTGTTGGAAGATGTCACTTAGATCAAATTTGGTATTTCAGCAGTTAGTAATGCTCTACCTCAATTTCCGAGTAAGAGGCTGGTGCATTGGCTACAGGCCACAGCTCATTTGGGGTTGTGGCTGTGCTTTTGGTCACGTTTAACTTGGTCCAGTTATTGAGCTCCAGAAACAAAGAGCAGGATTGGGAAGAGGTGCACAGCTCTTACTCCACAATAAACCTGCAGAAAACCTGGAGAGCACAATCAGGGTTTGTGCAACAGGGGGGTGTTTGCTTCCCCAGTGCAGGGCCAGAGGGTGTCTTGCAGTGAAATGGTGATGATGTTGTGCTGTGCCTCGGGGTGGTCAGAAGAAGCAGACATTTCCCTGCTGATACAGCTGCTTTGCACAAGAGTTTAATACAGTGGAGGTGTCCTGTCTGTTCCAGAGTGATGTTGCAGCATTTATGCCCTCTTTGACATTTGTTATGTAGTAGCATAATTTTTCTTTTGTTTGGTCTTCTGGAGATGTTGGATTTTCTTGTTTTGCCACGAAGGGTTGTATGGATTTATGACATGTTGGGGGAAAAAAAATAAGATGAATAATTTAAGTTTGTGATTCTTTTGTCACTAAGAATATGAGTTTTTATTGGTTTAGTTAAGTATGACTGCTCAAGGAGATAATGAGCCAGTAGTGCCTGGTCTACAGTAGGGTGGAAACCCATGTATATGGCTCTCATTTCACCCTCTATTACTGTTAACCACAGAACAACTTTGAAAGCTTCAACATCTTACTGTACTTTTCATAATCTTACATCAAAGTCTACTTCCAGCTGTGCTAATACTTTGTTTTATCCAGATATGAATCAGGTTTATTCATTGCCCTTATTCTCTATTCTTTCTTGACCTCTTTGCATTTTAGTCAGTAGCAGAATTATTTCTACATGCTCATAATGCTGTTATCATTTTGCCATTGACTTTTTATTATTTTTACTAAAAAACCCAAACACAATCCTTTGTGCTAATTTTCATTTTAAAGCCTGGAAGCATTCCCACAGTTCTTTGCAGATGACTTGTAAAATGTTTATCTTGCAGAATGACTGCTTACAAAACCCAAACTGAGGGCTGGGTTTGGGGCTCAGCTGCTGCATGGAAACACAAGTGGGCTCACAGGAATTCCCCACAGCACTGTTAAAGCTGTTCTGGGGGCACAGAGACCAGGGTGCTGTAGTTTGCAATATTGTGCAGGGTTTTTCAGGTTCACAAAAGAAGTGAGTGCCCAGATAGCACTGGTGAACTGATTGTGCCCTATATGCCTTTGATGAAGCTGGCTGAGTTGTTGGCAGGTGTCTTGGAAACTCACTCCATGTAAGTGAACATAAGTCTTCCTAGACACTCCCTGTGCTCTGCAGTGTCCATTCAGGAGCTGAAATTAGCTCTAGTTCCTGGCCTGGATTCCCTGCAGATCTTTATAATTTTTAGGCTTTATAATTTCAAAGCATTGCTAAATTAGACATTTGATACTGTAGAACTTTTTTGTATGCAATAGGCACTGCACTTTGATAATTGTTTTTGAATTTTTTTCATCTTTGCAATGGAAGGCCACTTGGGTGTTGCTGCTGATGAGCTCTAAGAAGCAGCCAAGAATAATAAATTTGGAGAACCCACTTGCTAGCTCAGTACCCGAGACTGCAGACGTGTTTCCAGGCAGTGTGCTGTATGGTCTGTGAACTATTTGGGTGTTTTTGAGAGTTTTCCCACTCACCACAGAAGGTTGAACACAGCAGTCTGTGTGGCTTGTGTTGGCTGGAGATGGCTGGGGCCAGTGGCTGTGTGCCTGTGGCCTTTTAGGGTTGCTGTGGCACAGCCCTGGGCTGGAGGAGGTGTGTGGGTGCCTGCCTGCTTGGGATCCAGTGGGATGGAAGCAGCTATGATAAGAAAATTTGTGAGAACAACCTTGATGTGGTTGAAATGGAGCAGAAAGAGTTGTTCCCCACTGGTTCCTCCTTAGCCACTGGACATGGCCAGCTGGGATGGCCTGGATGGGGAATGTGTGAGGCTGTCTTTGCATAACACCCATACCTGTGTAAGGTTTTGTCTTGCTAAACAGTATGGGTTATAGCACCATCTGAATGTTCACTTTTACCCATAATAAGCTTTTGATTAACTTTAGAAACTCCTCTCTATTGAAGAATGTTGAGAAATAAACTATTCAGTGTTCACTCTTCGCACATATCTAGTCTTTTGGTACAACAACCAGCAGTTTAACTGCATTATTTAATCTGATTAATGACCTAATTAATTTTCTAGTTTCTAAAGAGATGGTTCTTCCTGTTATTACTTTTTTACTTTTGTGAAATAAGCTTGCTGTAGTTTAAATTTTCTCAAATATCTTGTATTGAAATCTAATAGTTATCAGAAATTATCCGTTCTACGTTGTCCTTTCAGGCTTTATTGTGAAATATGTTTGTGCAATACTGAACACTTATCATTCATTAAAAGTTTTTATAATTATATACATGTTTTAAAAATATTTTTTATTTTATGTGCTATCATGAGGGCATAGATTTGAGGGAGGAATTCTAGCATTTTGAAAAAAATCTTTCTTAACCCCAAATGAGTTCTTGAAGGATTTAAAGATTTGGATTATCAGAATACAAAAGGATGAAAGACAGGGTGACAAACACTAAGGATTATAATAAAGAAGTGCCATTTTAGCTTTTTAATTCATGTCTGTTTTTAGGTACTTTATACATGCTGCTGTGAAACAGATACTGCTTATTCTATAATATTAAGCATATTTAAAGAAAGACTCAAGCTATTCTTTTCCTATCGAAATATTTAAAGTTGTGCACGTTTTTAACTATTGGCATAAGAATTTTAAGTGAGCTGCTGTGCTAGAAAATTGCAAAATAAACAATACCCAAAGCTCTGTTTGTGTATTCCTTCTGAGATGTTCAACACCTATTTACAAATGCAGCTTGGCCAGAGCTTTGTCTTGGTGGAAAAATGTGGCCCAATGTGGGGCTACTGCAGTGGGAAACTCTTGTTCAGCTCATGTATGAGCAAATTATGCAAACCAGTTTTGTGAAGACGAGATTTCTGTGTTGGGCTTGTCATCTGAAAACAAATGAGCAGAAAACAAACAAGTGTTTTCTGATTAACTGTCTGCACTTCAGTGTGTGCTCCATATTCCTTTGATTTGAAAGCTTTGCAGTGACTGTGTTCCTACTCCCCAGTGAGTGGCAGACCTCCTGGTGTTTATGTGTTTGTTACTGTTTATATTTTCTTTCTATTTTAGTTTGGACAGTGCACGTCAGTCTTTCTTCATTAGTAATTCCATGGCTTTCTTTGAGGATGAGAATCAGCATCTAAACAAAAGGGAGAATGAGCTTTAGCACCTCTCATGTGTGCACATATGCAGGCTGGGGAGAAGGGCTGACAGGAGCCTGGTGGAGCTGGAGAAGAAGTGCTGGGAAGGAACAATCCCCTGGCCCAATCCATGCTGGGAACTGTGACCCTGGAGCTTTACTTGGCACTAAAGGACCCGGCAGTCCCAAAGGCACCAAGCTGGACTGAGTCTGTGGCATGCCCTGGCTACATCCTGCAAAGCATTGCCAGCAGGCCAGGAAAGGAGATCCTTGTCCACCATCCAGCACTGGTGGGGCCACCTGGAGCACTGTGTCCAATTCTGGGCTTTTCAGGACAAGAGAACATAGTGGAGAGTCCAGTGAAGGGTCAGGAAGGTGATGAAAGGACTGGAGCAGCTCGCATGTGAGGAGGGCTGATAGGAGCTGGCACTACTGACCCTGAAGGAGAGAAGGCTCAGGGGGATCTTTTCAATCTATCCAAATACCTGACAGGAGGGTGCAAATGCAAAGTGGGGCCTGGTAACAGGATTGGAGGAAATGGGCACAAAATGAAACATCTGGTTCCATCTGAGCATTTGGAAACACATTTTTTCACTGGTGAGGGTGGCTGAACATCTGAGCATGCTACCCAGGAGAGTGTGCAGTCTCCATCCATGCAGATACCCCAAAGCCCCCTGGACAAAGCTATGGACAGCCTGCTCTAGGTGACTCTGGGCAGGGTGATTTGACCAGATGACCTCCAGGGGGTCCCTTCCAACCTCATGGGGCCATGAGATTATGATATGTGAATCTGATATCAAGAGTGTTGCAGAATAAATGGTAGGCAGAGTTTTCTACTCTTATTTAATTTCTGGAAATAGGTAACAGTTTTGCTAAATGTTCTAATCAAATGTTATTTGGCATTCAAATTAAAAGTTGGTGATAAATTTCTGTAAGGATTATTAATGCTCAGCATGTGTATCCTATTATGCTTCCAACTGTATAACATATTTTAGCTTTTAAACATGCTCTATGTGCTGCAGAAACATGACTTTCTTGGATGAGTTTGCTGGTGTCTGAGCCTCCAGATGATAGCAATGATTCCAAGTCCCTCAGGGGCAGTTATGCAAGTCTTATTAGCCTTGAGCAGTAATAAATACTCTTAATGCATGCAACCAGCTGGAATCCTGAAAAAAATCTTTCAGGGTATTCCTGCCTTAAGCTGATAAGAGTGATTGCAATTCCTTTATGTATGTGTCAGATTTAGTTTAAATAAATTGATAATATGTTAGTCACAGCACTGGGAGTTCTCCACAAAATGCAGGAACCCTTAAATATTTGGAAGCTGTTGTGATTGCACTGCTATCAGGAGTGCAGCTGGCAGGAGGAGTTTACATGAACTCTAACAGAGAGTATTTGCTGCTGCAGCATCTTCTTTAGACTGTGCATGTGGTGTTTCCAGTCACCTTGAATTCCAGGATGTGCTCTCTGACAGCTTAACTTGAAACAACTCAGAATTGTAGTGGAGCTTAGAAACTGCAAGAGACAAAATTTGTACACAAACTGCAGGAAAGAGCTTTAGGAACCAAACTCTGTAATGAGCTGGAATACATGAAGGAATCCCTGCATTACTACTAGTTCCAGTTGTCCTCTGTTTGTCAAGAACCACAGCTGAGTCTTTCTGCATTTGTGTATATTTCTTAGATAGAAAGCTATAAAGGGAAAATATGGCAGTAGTTTCAAGGCTCATCACCTTTCCAGCTGTTTTGAAGAGTCATGGAAGTAGTTTGCAAGAACTATGTGGGGCAGGGAGTAGTAGGTTTGAAGTTAGCTGCAAGTATCTTCAGTTTTAATAATACAAAGCAAACCTGAAAGTCCCCTTTAGTTGCTATTTTTGGTTCAATGTATTCATCCTCAGGATGCATTCAATCAAGGCAAGATTTTAGAACACTGAGCAAAATTATAGCACCTTCTCAAAAGGTTTCTGCTGGTTTTAACTTAAATTTTGGTGGTAAAGAGTACATTATTAGATCTTCATATTATGCCTAATTAAATATTTACGTTAAAGTTAGAGTTTATGTACCTGCATAAAAGTAACAATTGAAAACAGTCTTTCTCTGGCTTAGTCAGTAAATACTTACCAAGGGAGCATCCATGGGGAAGAAAGGAAGTTGCAGTTTCATCCTCTAAATATGACTTTTTCCTTTATCTCTTGATGATGGGACTAAAAGGGGTAAAGAACAGGACTTTTGCCATTAGTGTAAGCTTGTATTGTCCTGAGCAGGGTCCCAGGCAGCTGAGTGGAATAAGAAAATGTGTAAAGTTCCCACAGGGGAGATGTTCCCGCAGCTCTGCTTAGGGACAGCTGAGACTGTCAAACCTTTAACCCTGGGTGATGTGGGAAAGGAGAGCACAGCATCAGAGGATTAGCTGATGCTAGGAAGTTTTTTGAATAATTTATCTGTATTAGGAATGAGACTTTTTAATATGCATATTGGCAAGGAGGTTGCTTCAAGTCCTGTAATGAGACAGCAGCTTGGACTATTTGACTGGAAAAACACTGTTGAAGTACCAGCATGTTCCTGGATCTATTTAAAGGATGCATTTTCTGTTGCAAGGTTCTGAGTAACGAAGTGCAAAAGACATATGACAACATACTGAGGAAAATTATTCCTGACCTGCACTGAGTGAAGCTGAGTAGTTATGACTAACTCTTGCAGCGTTTCCAAAGGTATGTGGAATAGCTAGTCCACACTTGAAAGGTCATCCTTCCCTGCCTTCATATGTATTTTTAAATTTTTATAGTTATTTTCCATTCAGATTGGAAAATAAAAGCTGTTATGCCATTTGTTTTTAATTATTGTAAAAAGGGAAAAAATACTGTGAGCAGTTTCTAAGGAAAATAATTTATAGCAGTTGACACATTTTGTGTCAATGAGTACTTTTAATGTTATTAGAAGTGGTTAGTTTATCTTGACAGTGGTAACATACTCAGTAGGAATATGTAACACTGCCAAGTAACAAATGCATTGCTTTGCCATGTTGCCAACTTTTAATTTCAAGCTTTCAGTGGGAACTAATCCCTGCTTTCCCAGTAGTGTGACCAAAGAAAAGTTATTAACATCTGTGTGGGAAATCTAATGTGAGGATGCTCAGGTCCTGATGCAGTACGACATCAAAATGTGTGCCTGTAGGACTGCACAGCAACAATCACTTTGTGAAATTATGCTAATATGATATATTAAACTTTCATGAATTGGTGTTTAGCTAAACACATAGCACTATTAACAAAGACTTGGAAACTAAGCAGTCAAGCACTGCATTAGCATTGGCTGGACAACTTGCAAGCTCCCTGTTCTACTAATAGATTTTTGAGAGACTAGAAAAGTTTGTAAAGCTCATTATTACAAAAATGAATAGAAATTCTGTCACTCCTTATTTCCTCTCCCTGTTCTCGTCTGAGCAGCACCTTCCAGTCATGGCTTCCAGTATAGTTTGCAGATGACAGCAGAACAGCAGCAGCAGCAGCAATCTCTTAAACTACTTTAACCTTTACAACAGTGTGTTTGTTTGGAGAAGGCAACCATTCCATTTCTCTGTTGCTCACAGAATATTAAGGTTGCAGACAGAGGAAACAAAAGGAATGGCCAAGATTTAGAATTTGAAAATTTTGAAAAGGTCAATATAGAATGGTTTAGGACTGTTTGTATGCTTTCTTTTCAGCTGGTGACAACTGACCAAATATACCAATAAGCCATAAACTATATATACATCTTTAAATATCAATATAAAAAGTGTCTCAACAGTCAGCTTAAGTGGCACTGTTAGGTTTTCAGTTGCTGATACCCAGAAGTTATTAAATTTAATAAAGTAATTTTGATTTCTTTACTGCTGCAGGGTTTACTGCCACTTCATTCTCTTTGCACATGCATGTTTTTATATGGCAAATGTGATATTGTAGCAAACGCTTTTGGGGATTGCTTTTAAGAGTATGCATGAAGTTTCATTCAGCATAGATTTGCACCTTCTGTTTTACAAAGCATTGCTTCTCAGAACAGCAAATCTCCAGCAGGCTGCTTGCCCATGCAAATACTGGGCTTCAGTTAGACAGGTTGACCCATGTGAAATAAGCACTCAGTGTACACATTCAAATGAGAAATGTTTTAGAGGGGAAAAAAATCAAATCATCATAAAATTGATAAACACTGAAACTGCTCTGAAGATATCCCTCTGCAGCAAGTGTCAGTTGTATCTAATAGACACCTAATGCCTCACAGGCTGTGGAGGCTTTAGTCTCTCTAGATAATGTGTGTGGCTACTGACCTTTTTATTAAGATCACAATGCTTTTGCTTTGTTATCCAAGGTAAGTCTCTTGCAACAGTAAAATATTTCCTTTTCTGTGCATGGTGGTCTGTGAAAATAATTTACTTCCTTCATTGTGGCAGTTATCTTTCTTTTTGTTTAGACATGGTGCTCTTCCCTCCAGGTGAAAACCGTCCTGGAACCATATGCATTTATTTTCTAATGATTAGAGTGTGATCCTACCAAAGTTTGAAGTCTAATGTTAAAGTCTGTCTTCCAGCCTTGTATTTGCAACAGACAGAAAAGGATGTGTTCAGGAGGCAGTTTGTTGCATTTCGCTGGGGTTGCTGTCTCCCTTCACTTGTGTGGAGGTGGGACTAAACCAGGAGAAATGCACTTCATGGACCTTTTGGGATGATTATAATCCTATGAGAGTAGTTTCTATAACCTAGTATGAAGGTGGCAGAGTAGGAAAGAAAGGAAGATGGTGTTCTGGGCACCTTAAAGCTAATAGACATAGAACATGTTTGTAAGCTTTTAATTTTTTTGCTCTAGATTATTTTAAACTTAGTAGCCTGAAACAATTGTTAATTAGTGACTGTTACTCCTTTAGATGTCCCATCTCTGAGAGAACAGGAGGCATTATATACTATAATTAGTTCCATGTCACTTAATCAGTTTACAGCAGAGCATATCGTGGGAAAGTTTATTGCTCCCTTCCAGTTAGCAAAGCAGTCCTCTGACAATGTGAAGGTCTCTGATGCATAAAGAATTAATACATTCTTCTCAATGAACTGTATCCAACCCTGCTAAACTGCTGACTTTATTTTGGATGCGTGACCTTTTACCTTCTTCAGTGTCTGCTCACTTCTGTGTTGTGATGAAATGAGAACAAAGCCCTAATGAGAGAAGGTCATTAAATGCAGATGGTCTTCTATTTAAATACAAACATCTGAGACAATAACCCAGCTTCTACCAGGAAAGTCTTGTTGTCAGGGAAGAGGTTACCTTGGCAACAAGGTCACTGGCAGGGCCTTGGTGTGGAGTGATGGGGCAGCACGTGATGGCAGAGCCTCAAAGATGATGGAAGAGCAGGAGGTCAATCCCTCACACTTCTCACTCACTTCCCTCAGTGCAAGGTGAGCTACTCCAGGAGTTTCATAAACCTGGCTTGCTGAATACAGATAGTCTGTGTGAATTGTCAAGGGCACAAAGTACTTTACACTCCAGAAATTATAATCAAAGATTTTTTTTTTCATTGGTGGTTACTTGCTCATAGCACTGAACTGTGTGCTCCCTGAGAAGGATCCCAGACTCCAGGTGTGGACAAGGGAGATGAGGACAGCTGGATTGACAGTGGGTTCCTGTTCATGGCTGTTGGTGCTAGGTGTCCTTTAGGATTGTGTCCAGCAACCTTAGGATGAATTGGAGCATCACCATTTGACAATGAGCTCGTGACAGGCCAGCAGTGTGCTCAATCAATTTATCCGATTTCTCCAGAAGCTTAGGAAGCCAGAGGAAACCCCGAAGGCTCTTGAGGTTTCTCTGTGCTGGGTGGGTTCTAAGGCTCAGAAATGCACAGGCTGTGGAGAAGATGCTAAGCACAGCTGGCAGACTGTTTCTTTATCCTTACAGGATGAGTAAGAGAGATGGAGATAGAAGATACAAAGACTAGAGTGGGGTGTTTAAAGCTGCATGGGCAAAAAAAAAATTAAAAGGATAGTTTCTATCTCAGGAACAAAGGAGAGGTTTGTAAACAATGACTTGCCCTCTTCCAGCTTGCTCCTTTTCTTTCATACTGTGAGAAAAATTAGATAGGGATACTAATAAGCAACCTACTTAAATCAGATAAATCAATTCAGCACTGTAATTAACAGGTGGATCTTAATCACTCCTTGTGGTTTTATTTTAACTGTTTTTATTTTCTTTACCAAGCCATTAGTTTTGTCTATTGCTGTTTGATTGCTGGGCCCTGTAAGAAATTCACTGCCATCCTTAAGGCACTTTTCTCTTGGTGCAGGATATTCAGTGAGGTAGACTCATTGTGTTGTCTCTTTGTAATTAGCATGCCTGCTAACCATGTCTGCAGTCTAAACTGCTCAGTTGGAAGCTAATGAGGCAGTGTAGTGGTGTTGTTCTGTATTCAGTGCTCAAGTCTGGGTCTGTTTTTCAGTCAAAGGATTGCCAGCTCTTTCCATTTTGAAGGCAACATTCTGCAGAAGTGTAAATGACACCACCTCCTCTCTCGCATGGTGCAAGACTGCATGTCTAACTGCAGTGAGGAGAGAATCGAACTTGTGACTTTGTTAGTGAGGAAATGATGTTCTTGATACTTTTCTCAGTCCTCCTCACCCATCACCTCAGGCAAAACTAACCCACTCCTCCACAGTCCTGTTGTTAAATGAAGGTGTAGCAGAACAACACGGTGCTGATCAGAGAAAAAGGAAACACTCTTTGGGTACTGCTAAATTATTCTATGCTGCTCTTAATTTTTAAGGTCTATTTCCTTTTTGTGCTGGAATTAGTGATGTAGCTAAAAAAATCACCTCCTGAGATCTACTTATTCTTAACTAGTGTAATGAGTATTTCTTTTTCAAGGATGTTGGAAGGTGATGGTCATGATTGCAAAGGCCTCAAATGGGTTTGAAACTGTCTATTTTCACCTCTATGCTTTTACTTTTGCTACATTTTTGGGGAACAAATGAATTATATCTTGATGTTGATTACTGTTCACTGAGGAGAGTTTTAACCATTCACGCCACAAATGTTTCTATTTTCTTATTTCCTTTATATTTGTTTGCTGAAAAAAAACCCTGAATATTCAACTGCACTTCCTATGTGTGGAAACTGGAGAGAAGCTCGGGTTACTTTATGTGCATGATGGTTGTTTGGGAAACTAGAAATCATTGAGTAATACTGTGAAAATCACAAAGAAAAAGTGAATCTGAACACTGGCAGCTCTAGAAGGGAAATTACTAAGGAGGTAGGAGTATAGGCTCAAGTGGTAAAGCTTTTCTCCTGAGTTTTCACCCCACCTTTCCATCTGGTATGTTTGTGCATGCTATTCAAGGGATAGGGCACAATCCAAGCTCTCAGACACACTTGTCCTGTCATTTGTTCATCCTGAGAATTCTGGAACACTGGTAAGCAAAGCAGCAGCAAGAACTATCCAAATGTGACAGCTGTTGTTGTCTAAGCAGTGTCTTCAGCCTCAGTTTGTGTGGAGGAAAGGCTCATGAATTGAAAAATTCACTCTGAAGAAGGGTAAGTTGGGACTGCAGTTGCAGCAGCAGGTGTGCTACAATTAAAGATAAGACTGGTTCTTAAATGTGGGTGTAGCAATAGTCTGCTCTTTCTCCAAATGAGCTGCCACTGTTAGCTTGGTTATAAAGATGGTAGTCTCTTAAATAGCATTTAACAAAACTACTAGAGCAAGATAATAAGATAACAATTTATTGCTAAAATACTAATTGATATTTTGTTAAGCTGTAACTTCCCTGCATAAGCACTTTTGTCAGTTTCTAATTAAATACGTAGACATTCTCTTGCAAATTTAATTTAATAACTTAACAACATCTATTGCTTCTCTAGTTTTCAGTAATTGCTTGACTATGTTCTCCAATATACTATTCATCCAGAGTACATAACTTTCTGATAATTGATTGCTGAAGCTATGGTGAGGGTATGTTCATGTCTGTATGAACAAATAACATGAGGGAGGCCTAAGAGAACACCAACATGAAGAAAAGACCAAATATGGGGTCTTTTTAAGGTAGCGCTATCAAAATGAACATATTTTGTTCTAACACATTGGCAAAATAAAAATAAACATTGCCACATAAAAGAATTTATAACTTTTTCCCTTTTGTATGCTCAGCCTGAGTTTCTGCCTATCTCAGAGCTTCTTAATAGGTGGAGAAATTGCTGTGAAGGCCCCAGTGCAGAATGCCTGAGAGGCAGGTAAAAAAGTGTAAGCAATAATTTAAGTAAAACTTGTGACAACAGATTAAATGTCCACATTTATCATAAGCCAGGATTTATGCATATAGACTTCTTTGCTGATTATAAAATTTAAAGAATTATGTCCTTATATAGTAAAATAAGAATCTCTTAAAGAAGTGGATCAAAAACTTGTTATAATGATTATGTAATAGCTGGAGAGGAATTTTAATATTTAGCCCACCTAAACATTGTTGGGCTGTGTCTTAAGGAGTTTTTCTTTTGCTATTTATAGAATATTTAGAGAACATAGGAAAGCAAAGTATGCTACTTTGAAATGTCACTTTTTCACCATGTTTATAATATTTTTTATTCTGTGGGAGCTCGGGTTGATGGCACTAACATGAATATAAATGGTAGCTGTTGACAGGTATACATTTAATTTTCGTAATTGTATTTTCACAATATTTTTAGATGCTCTTCTTTTGTAAAGCTGACTTTTGATGTTACACAAGACTGCTAATAACTTGTTTTTGAGGTTGCACACTAAATGCAACAGTAGACTGCCTTTGTAAGCATATTTTCAAGGAAAAGTGGCTCTAAAAAAAAAGTGGCTTTTTCTTAGTGCATAATTACTGACAAGATTGGGAAGCTTCAAATATGAGTTGGGTGACTTCATGTAGATTGAGGCAGACTAGATTGATAGGCCCTTGAGGGATAAAATATTGCTTTTAGGTAGCTGTATAATATTCCTTTCATCTGCTGTTAGCTGTGCTTTCACTCTTTGCTCTGTGTTGTTAACATTCCCCATTTCCATAACTGCAGCTGTGGCTGCTCCTCTCCAGGAGCCTCCCAGGCTGGGAGGAATCTCTTGCCTGTGACAATGAATTACTGTTCTGTCACCTGTGAGTGCTGTTTTCTCACTGGGAGCTGGTGCAGCACCTTCCTTCTCCATGTACACCATTAATCTCTTCCTTGTGAGAAGCAGGTTTGTGGCTGTTAAGGGTCTCCTGCATCTTTGTAGCTTTCCAGGGTTTCTGGGGCACTCTAAATTCCCAGGATAGGGCTGTAGTGTCTCTGCACAAGCCTGTCACTTGGTTTACAGGCTCCCTGTTTAGACTCTGACCACGTGCTTAGTGGAAGACCTTTTCAAGATTATGTAGGTAATTTTTAGGAAGAGTGATATTTAAAATAATGTCAAATTACTAGATATCTGTGCACAGATGTGTAGAGGCAGTGAATTAGGTATTCCCTCCTGATTCTGGCTGATGATGTAGGGTGTGGTTTTGGGGGCTGTATGTGACATGAACTTGAGCTGATGCTATAAATGAAGCAGCAGCTGCTGTGGGAACGGTTCAGTCAATCCATGTTTTGGTTTCCTCTGGGGCTTGCTTGGCTTTCTCCATTTGCAGCATCCAGCCTGGGGTAACTTCCTGCTTAGACACCTTAGACAACAAACACTTATGTCTTTTGGGCCAAACCATTTTTCTTACACCAAGTCCGAAGCAAAAATTGCCTTAAATATCTATCTATGCTTTGTGAATGGCCAGGATTATTTTGTTTTGATTCAACTAATTACATTTCCAGCTGAAATAACTAAAGGTTACTGCATTCTTCTGATTGAGTGTTAACTGCCTCATATATTTCTATTTTTTTGTGGTATAATTGATTGCTGGTTTATCCTGAAATTCAATGATAGAGAAATTAAAAGTAATTATTTTTTCAAGCCAAACTTCAAAATGTATTTGACTACTTTGCAGCAAGTTCTAATTGTTTCAAATGCACTAAATTATACTGTCAAAATTCAAGTGCCTTATCACTAAGAGTTTTCAAAGAATCAGTTTATACTTCTGAAAGTAAGATCATTTGAAAGCCTTTAGAAGCATCAAAGTAGTCCACTTGAGGATTTATAGCATTCAAAAACTTATAGGAAAAACTCTGCATTGTCTTCTCTGCTGGAATGGAGCTGTCCAGGGGCAGTAGAAAATTCACCATCCCTCAATAAAAACCTCATCACCCAAATAGTTTTTCTTTGAATTTTTCTGGATTGCTATGAGATATTGTAGTGTTCTTAAAACTTTTTAAAGAGCAGACACAATGGCAATGTGCTGAATTCATGTAAATCAGCTGCAAGATCTTTTGGAGAGTTGGAACTGCAAATTATTTATTCAAGAAGTTAAAGAAAATGTGCAAAATGTTTAAAATTAGACAAATGCTCAGGGCACTGCATTTTCACTGCTTAGATACAGTTTATGGCTGCTCACCTTGAATTTGGCAGTTCTGGAAGTAGCCTGCGCTTCTGTGTATTTCTTTTAATGCCACATTACCAGAAAAGTTGTGTTGGGCTTAAGTCAGAAAACCCACTGGCTGTGTTGTTAAAGGACCAATTTCAGCATCCTTTCTGGCACTCTGATATGCAGGGTACACAGAACAACTTAGCTGCCACATTTAAAAGCTGGAAGCCTTGGTGCTTAAAGCAGTATGGGCACTGCAGTTATAAATCTAAGCTAACTAAAGTATCTACCTACAAAATTCTGTCTTTAACCTTCCCAGGATTAACTATAGGGCAACCTCTTCTTAGTTCTCTATCATGTTTCTAGAATGCTTTGACTAAATTCTTGTTGCTTATGTTAATTTTCTATCCATTTTGTGAAAAAATCATACTGTGTTCAGAAGTTTGTCTTCTGCACTTTAGAAATACGGAAGAGAGAAAAAGATAATAGCTTTTTACACTAAATTAAGTCTTGAAGGGGCCTTTTTTTTTTGTTTCAGACACTAAAACATGTAATTTCAAGCAAAGCTGAGAGATTAAGTCCCCTGTCAGCTGAAGAATAATTCATGCTTTATTTATGAGAAAATGCAAATATGCTAACTAGAAGATTTTTCATCTTGGGATGAATATTTGATCTCTGATGTACCTTAGGACAGGCAAAGCTTTTCACCTAGAGGAATTGCACTGAAGTCATGGCCAGAAGATCAAAATTTAGTTATTCCCAAATGTATAAATGAAGCATTTGTAAATATGCTTAATTTATGTCCATAAATAGCATTTTTGTTAGCTGTCCCACAGGTCGTATTTGAACAACTCTAGCAAGCAATAGACTTTCTTGTTATGTTAGAGATTAATGCTTCAAAATACAGCTTTTAGGTGAAGTGGTTGCCTTCACCCAAAACTAGGCAAAAGAACCTTTGCTATGTGAGTAAAGAATACACAAAATGCAGCTCTGTGATGGATGCTCCTTTCCAGAGGCTGTGCAATCAATGAATATCTACCTTGTACAGCTTCTCTTGTGTTCCTTGGTACACTTGGTTAGGATTTCTTTGGGTCAGAAGAGATGGATTTTGGCTGTGAGCATGTTCTGCTGGACTCCCAGCTCCTTGCAGGCTGGCTGTGACACTTGCCAGTGCTGCAAACAAGAACCCATGTCTCAGTTCAAGGGCTGCTTTTGCGGCGCTTATTCAAATAATAGTTTTGTTTCTTAAAGCATGTCATAGGACTTCTCTCCATGAAGTGTGTTTTACAGCTCCCCTGGTTTGCAGAGCTCTAACACAGGCTCTAGAACAGAAACATTTTAGTTTCTCTGCTTGGTTTTACGTTTCTGTGGAATTGTAGCTGTTTGTGACCTGCTGTTCAAAGGATTCAGTTTTTGTTTCTCCCCAGTCTCCCTCTGTGGCCTCGTGTATGGATATCAAAGAGGTTTCACACAGATGGAGTGGATTTCATGTGCTGTGTCTGGATGACAACTCTTCTATACCTTTTTGCTGTCCCAGAATATTATGTGTGAAAGGTCACAAGCTCATGTATCTTAAGGAAATAAATAGAAGCTAATACATTCAAGATAAAGATATGTTCATATGTATTAATAAACTGCAACTGGCTGACATTTGAATCCAAGCTGTTGTGCTTCTGAGAAGTTAAATAGTTAAGTGAGTACTTTATCGTGAATAATCTGTATGATGAATTTCTCCTCTTTTCCTCTTAACAAATCTTATATGAAAGCACAATGTATTTTCTGACATGTACTTATTGTTTTAATTGATCTTTTTCATTTATTCTGGTGGAGGCTTTCAAGCCATGAATGGCTCAGAGATTGTTGGTGTTTGAAACGCATTGATGCACCTGGATTGAGCTTTGACTTTGTTATATGGGAGGATAATTTTTTGATGTCCAGGTGGAGATGAAATTATCTTTGGTGTGACCTTGCAATTTACAAAATCAGTTTTAGTGGTTTATATTTTCAGTGTGGCAGAAGCAGAAATGTACACAAACCATTTGGAACCACTGTAATTCATGGCTGAAACATTAAATATGCAGCATCTCTCTGCTTCACCTACTTGTTGTTAATTGTTTCTAATTCTTTCCTTAAAATAAGTGTTTAAGGTTACTGGAGCAAAAGATTCCTGTACATTTCTGCATAGCTTGCTATTTTTGGGGATTTCCTTTGACAAAAACACATTGCTTGTTCCAAGAATTAATCTAGTACCTGAGAGATACAAAATAAACAGAACAAGAAATCTACTGTTTAGAAAATAATATCAAGGGACTCCTATGACTTTTCTTTTGCTTTTGGTAACACTCTAGAAATTTTTCTATAAGGGAGAAAATTCTCATCCTTCAATTTAAAGCCCTTCATGGATTCAAAAGTTGATTTAGTTCTAATGTTATCAAGTATCCATTACACACAGGAAAATCCCTGGGGAGAGCAGGAAGGGGAGGGGGAAGGAAATGAGAACAGGAGTGTATTGATTGCATCTGTGTAAACAAAACAAAAAAAAAAAAAACCCTTGCTAATAAACAGCAATAACAAACCCCAGTACCTAAAAAATAGAAAAAAATAATTTTAAGTTCAAAAGATACATTGTATATAGGAGCAGCCCTTTCACATTGCCCTTAGAGTGCTGAGGTGAAAGATGAAGTGAGTATATAGTGCCAGAGAAAAATAATTCACATGATGAAGTTAGTTTTATGGGCTGTTGTAGTTCCTCCCCTATTCCCCTCTGCCTCCCTCACTCACATGCAAAGGTGCACAGTCTGCAGATCTTCAGAGCCCACAAAGTTCATCTATTCCCCTTTATGCTGAAAATGCTGACCAGAAATCAGAGGGGAATAGAGAGTTCAGGCAGGGAAGCTCCATCTGTGTCTCAGTTTTTCACCATGTAAAGCACAAAATATCATCCCAAATTTGAAGCCTGCATCCATACTGAGGAGTAACAGATGAGATGTGCAGAGACCTGCATCCAAATATCTGAGCTTGCTTGCTGTTAGATATTTTTGTTTCTTTAAAGGAAATGTTTGTGAAGCAGTTGCTTAGTTTTTAGGGAAAAAAAAATATTATGTCAACAGAGAAAAAGGTGATTGCAGTCAGTTTTGCAATTTGTTAAGCTAATGGGATTGCTTTTGGTGGTATTCTTCACATGTATTCTCAGCATATCTCATTATAAAGTCCCATGGAACCATTTTAGTGTGTGCTGCAAATGTTTATTGCCAATATGATGAATTGTTTAACAATGCTCAGACAATCATAACAGATTTACTGAACAAGTTTAAATCTCTTATTTTAACAAAAGCCCTCCTGGAACTCTCAGAAGAAGTAAACACACCTGAGAACCATTACAGGCACATTTAAAAAAGAAAAAAAAGACAGCACTTAGTGTGACTGATATTTTTATATTTTTCCCATGATAAAACTTGGAAATCATGCAAGTGACCTATTTTTAAGATTTTCTAGGGTTTTTTCCTGGTATTTGCATAACACAAAGTGATGTAGCTATTCTATAAAAAGTCCTAATAAAGCAAGGTCGATGATGCAGGAGGAATTTTTTTCTAAATGTGGTCTGTGAAAATTCACAGCTTTTAATTCATGCCTGTTCATATTTTATCTTGTGATTGCATTGACACCTTTGGGATGGCAGGAGCATTGTGCTAATTCATCTGTTGGGACTTGTAAGTAATTGGAATTATTTTCTAACTTCAGAATAAAATGGTAAGACTGTGAGAAACTTGGGAACCATGGACTGGATAAGGGTGGGCTGAAAACTGACTCTCCTGAGTCTGAGAGAACTGGTGGGCAGCCATGAGTGCCCCAGCAGTTAATGGAGAGGCCAGTTTTTCCCCCAGGAGTTGTAGCATCAAAGAAATATTGGTTGCAAGAGACCTCTGGGCCTTGGCTCTGTCTGGAAGCCTGAGCTCCATTGTTGATGCTGCCATCAAAGTTTGGAGTCCCTTTGGAATTGCTCCTCTTCTCAAACAGACTAAGTTAGGTCAAGTGCCTCATCCTCTCCTGTTAGATCCTGTGCTGGAGGTCCCTGTCCACAGTGGTGGTCCTTCAGTGCACCTTCCCAAACTTCTGAGCATTCTTCTTGAATTAGGCCACCCAAAACTGTGCCCTGTGCTACAGATCTAATGGCCATAAACTGTTTTGAGAGGTTTAGGTAGAACTTTAGGGAGATTAAAATAAGACTTGCTAGAAGAGTAGTGCAGCCCAGGGAGAGATTACCCAGACATTCAGGAGTCTGTGTGCTTGGAGGGTCTCTAGAAAACTGGGAAGAGACTGATCTGATTTAGTGGTGATTATGCTCTAGTTCATAGTGGGAGGTCAGACTAGCTAACCTTTTGGAGTCCCTTCCAAAAAAACATTTCTATGATGGTATCATCCAATCACTCTATAAGAGCTGATTTCGGTTTTTAAATTCGTGGTTTCTACTTGGAATTTTTCTTTCTTCCATGTTGTTAAGCAATACTCTGGAGAACTTAATGATAGAACTAAAAGATCTGTTTCAAAATTATGTTTAAAACTGATACTGTTCAGTTAAATAAACTCTGAACAAGATTTCTTGTTTGAAAATTTGTATCAGATTTTTAAAAATAACTCAGGATGTTGTGACCATTCATAATTCAAAGTTTTTTCTCAGGACAAATTTTATTAAAACAATCCATATTTTCTAGGGCCATAATCTGAAAACAATTTTGGAGAAAGGGGGGTGTCAGTTCACAGGGTGCCTAGATGCATTATTTTTCTATGCTGGGGATGTGTTGAACTTTTTTTATAGCTCATTTTCTTCTTATAGTCCTAGTTGAAGTCTCAGTTTTTTTGTTTTTTTTTTTTTTTTCCAAAGAAAAGGACTAATTTCATTACAGTTGCAGGAAATTCCACACTGAAATCATTAGGCTTGCAGGGAATGGAAATTAAAGAAGAATTTGGTCTGGAATACTTTCAAATTCTCCCCATCCTCATAAATAAATGAATAAAAGCAAACCTCAGAACTGTGCAGAAGTTTGTGTGTGTGTGCTTCTGCAGGAGCCAGCACGGCTGGGGCTTTCCAGTTAGCAAGGCAGAGAATTCAGTCAGTGGGAAGAGAATTAACTGTGCCATGCTTTGAGCTGGCCTGGGGTCCCTGCCAGCCTTGGCTGCTCTGCTGTCATCCCATGGACTGAGCCAGGGAATCTTTTGTCTCTGCAGTCTCTGGTGCTGCTCCTTGGGAGTGAATTCCTGCTGCTGCCTGCCTCCCTGGCAACAAACTTGAGGTGGCTGAAGATGGAGGTGGCCATTGAACTGTCACACAGCTTTTGACTGTATTCTGTTTCACTGTGCCAGGGAAGGGATTCTGGACACTGCACAGCAGAAGGAAGCAGCAGCTTTCCCTGGAGTGTTTATTGGGTAGGACTTGAAATACAGCACTGAGAGGGAAAGAGCAAAGTGAAGTGAGACTAAAGCAGGACAAGTGATAACATCTCAGGAGCAATTCAGATCAGGTGTATGTACCTGTCTCTCTTTAAAAATTAAAATATCTTTCATACACCTTTTGGAAGTAAAGACACTGGGGGTCTATTGTATGGGGACTGCTAAGCAAAATCTTGGCACATTTTTGGATGGAAAATGAACAAAGACATACCAGGACTGCCAGGTTTTGGAGGAAGGAGTTTGTGGAGAGCAGCTGAATGGTGTTGTCTTGTTCCAAGCCTCCTCCAGCTTTGCATTATGGGTGCTGGGAAAGCTGTAGGTGCAGAGAAAACTGCAAACATCTTTTGCAGATCACCTTTACCTTACTTTATTCTTTAGCTCTGTTTCCTTATACATAATTTTGGTTATAGTACATGAACTCGTATATGCTGCAGTTCCTCCACCACCTGTGAGCATTTTCTGACTAATTTACACCTACCTGTGGGATTCCTTAGCACAACAAATCAGCCTGACTAAAGATCTGCTCTTTGGGCCTACCTCTCTATAGAAAGAAAACAAGTTGTAGTCTGATTTTCTATGTAACAGTCGCACAGTGTTAATGGAATGGGAATAATTTGTTTTTCCTTTGCTGGACAAAAGATTTAATTTCCTGAACTGTGTTTTTCCTTTCCTGAACTGTGCTTGTTCAGGAACTTCTTATTAAAAAAAAGCATATGCCAAGGAATATGTAGCAGTAAGATAGCACATGCCTCAAGTAACTCTGTGGGGCACATACTTCTGAAAATATTTTATTTCTCTATTCCTTTTTGGAAAGAAGTGTCAAAATACGAAAGCCAACAGGGAGCTCTCACTAATGGACCAAACAGATTTTATTTGCAACATATTTGCACATAGGACCTTCCAGTCAAAAAAGATATAATTAATTCCCTGGAACACTGGTATATAAGTTTTAGTGGTTTTGAAGGCAAAAAAATTACAGGATAGAGATAAAAATTGTAAAGGGGGATCCTGGTGTGTAAAGACTTGCACACAAAATCTGTTCTCATACATATTCTCCTGTATATATTGGATTGAAGGACTGTTACCCAAGTCCTTATTGATCTGGGGACAAATTGCTTCAGAATTTTAGCAAAATTCTCTCACCTTTAAGTAATAGGAAAAACATCTGCTTGTATTAAATATATCTTTATTCACTGTTTAGCTCTTAAGGAGTTATTTAATCTCATCCTTTGATGGACATTGGCAATAACTCCTGTCCTTGATGACATTAAATTGGCATTCAGATGTTTGACTAATCCTGAAATCACATTTTATACGGATCTTGGCTTTTTTTTTCCTTCTTTCTTTCCTCCCTGATGGCCAGTATAAATTTGGTAAAAGCATGCAGCCATGTATCCAGAGAACTCCTATGGGATATCTTTTTTCCAAAGCACTGATTACAAATCACTCACCTTTATCATGAATATCTCAGCTGCCTAGGGAAACAGGAAGGGCATGTATATGGACACAGTCACTGGTGTTCTTTGCTATTGCTTTGCCCAGTTTGTGGCACTGATGGCCCCTTGTCCTTTGCTCGGTGTTTTGGGCAGTGCCAGCCCAGCAGAATTCCTGGAGCTGTCTGTGCTGGGTGCTCCCATCACAGCTGAGTCCTCAGCCCAGTGCCAGTCCTTGTCTTCATCTGCCCAGCCTTGCCTGTGCTGCCTCCTAGCACCTGCAGGACTTGATGACTGAAGAAGCAGAAAGTGCCTTTGGACCTTTGAGACTGCCTGAAAGAATGTTAGCAAGGTGTGCAGGAAGGAAAGCAAGGGGGACAGGTGATGGCAGTTTTCTTATTCAGGTCTTACCCAGGACTTCCTTACAGCAAAAGAATACTTCACAAATAGTGTCAAATATACTTGGGCCGCTACTGGAACATCTGAAATATTTTGTAATATAGGTGTTTATTATTTTCTCTTCTATATATCTCATTTTTTTGGGGGGTAACAGCTTTCTCCTTGTACTGATATCAGATATAAGGTAAAGAAGAACTGATATTGTAAAATAACTCTTAGATGGTAAGTGAGAGTTTCTTAACAAATCTGTTTTGCAAGGCTGACTTCTTTCTTCTCTTTTTCTTGAAAAATATTGTTGAAATCATTTTACAAAGCCCAGGTGGTTTTAAGCAACTTGACCATTGTGATACATCATCATCAATAAAATAGCTACATTACATTTCAGTTCAGTTCTCAGGGCTTTTTTTACATTTTATTTCGTGTAGCTGAAATTTTATTTAAAATTTCAGCTACATGAAATAAAATGTAAAAAAAGCCCTGAGAACTGAACTGAAAATAAATTTTATTTATAATTTTCTGGTTTATCATCTTTTTTTTGTGTAGTTGAGCAAAATGTGTGGGTTTTGAGTTCATTTGCTTGTTTGTTTTACCCCTAAGCCTGGACAGTTTAGCAGCTTGACCTTATATTTCAACGTAAGTTTTTTCTTTGTTTTGACTGTACTCATCACCACAGCCCTTTGGCTCTAAAGGCAGTATCTTTAAAGAAAGAATTTATACAACTGGAGGTAAAGGCTTTTTAGAGATCTCTTCTAGTACAGCACTGAGAAAAGTATTTGCTTTTCACAAACCCCTTCCTGCTCTGGTAGGTTGTGCTGTAAGGCAGCAATTACTGATCTTATTTCACCCCAAAGAAATACTATTTTGTAGGATAAAATAAGACCTGGTAAGCAGCAGCTTTCTTTGGAAAAAAAAGTAAAAAGAACATCTCTTACACTTTTGCCAGTTCAGTGAATGAAAAATAACTCTTTCATTCCCAGAGTTATTTTGCAAGAGTTGTCTGAGGAAACTTGTGACATTGCAGGATGAAGCAGGTCACAGAACAGTATTTTTATAAGTATGATTTCAAAGTAGATAAAAGAACTCTTCCTGCCTTCAGACTTTGCTTGGAAAATGAATTGCTGTAGCTGTTCTGCAGTGTGTTCTCTAAGAATGCATCCAGCAAGCTCTGGAGTTATCCTCAAGCTCTTCCTGTGCAGGAAGCTGGGGTGCAAGTAGGTGAGAGGATCATAAGGTATAAATCTATATTTTTCCAAATAACCCTAGACAAAATAAATTTGCCTCTTTTGAGCCATCTCCATCTCCAACTACTATCCAGAGATTGGAAATCTAAGCTCGGTTGTTTCAGTTCTTGGAGGAAAATGGGAAGTAATGAGAGTTATCCTGCAGACAGTCTAGATCTCCTGGACTTGGTTTGCCTGGGTAAGCTATAGAACCTGAGCCTGGAACAGAGGTAAATTTCCAATCCCCTGTGTCATTTTCCCAGTGCAGTGCCTCTTGCCATGGGGCTCTGCCCGACCACCCAGCCTGGACAGACATCACTGACCCCTGAGGCACCCTTGTGGCAAGGGTACCACAGGCAGCACTCATCAACTTCAGCTGACTTTCCTCACTTATGATCTTGTATTTAAAGAAACAAGTGCAGCCAATTCTTAAGCTCGTTCCTGATCATAATTAAGGCAGTTAAAGTGCAGAATGGAGTTGGGGAAGTGTTTCCAGACTGGAGATAGAATCAGTGCGTGTAGGACAAACTCTCTCACTGGTGTGGAGTGCAATGGACAGAGTTGAGTGGTGAAGTCTTCCCCATCATCTCTACATTTCTAAGGGGTTTATGAAGGTTCCATGTAGCCTTTACTTTATGGCAAAGATTCTTGAATACTTAAAAATACGACTAACCCTTCCAAGTTGAATTATGTATTCACAAGTTTAAATGCAGAAGTGTTCGGGTTCAATAATATTTTCTTGACTGTGTACAGCTAATAACTGCACACAGTATTCATACTGCTAATTTGTTAAGCAATATTTAACAATCTTGCCCATTATTTGGTCTCTTTGTTTAAATCTTTTGCCTGCTCAGCACTTTAAATTATCTTTAAATAGTGATGTAAATTAATATTTGGAAAACACACACTTAGGAAGAAAGCTCGAAAAGAGGAGGTAACTTTTTTTGGGATTCTTATCTTTTTTTTTTTTCTTCTGTCATTTTCATTTCCCTCTTATTTTCTTATTTCAAACTAGCTGGACCGGGTTCAAATACTCATGCTATTTTGACGATATTTATGGATCAAAAGAATATGATTTCCATGGCAACTGCTCCAGGTTTTGAGCAAATATCAGCTTTGAAGGTGCTTTTTCTCTTTTTGGTTTTTTATTTTGTGCTTATTAGATCAACCCCAGGAGGGGTTTAAATGTCGTTTATAAACAGATAACTTAATTTGAAGAAGAAAAGCAAATTTCAAAATAGAATGGAGTGTTCAAGCTATCAGATCCAGCTGCAGAGTTCTATCAGATTCTTGCTTTGTCCTTGAGTGCTTAAGATACTATAACTTTTAAAAAGCAATTGTAAGCATAGAATACGATGTTGTTTATTATCATGTGATTTCATAGTTTCTGAATAAGTGTTCTGAAAGAGTTATTCATATTCATAGTGTCCCCTGGCTGTCCATTTGCTGGTGGTGCATATGGTGTGGGTGGATTGAGGGTGACAGTGTAGCTGTGAGGTGAATTGAGGGATAAGTGTTCTGAATGGGGAGCTTGCTCTGTAAGCACTGATGATAATAACTGAACCTGAGTGTTGCTTGCATGCAGCAAAATGCTCTGGGAAAAAGTTTTCCCAGTTTGAATGCCTGTTCTGCCTGCATGTTAGCTCCTGCCTCTTGCCAATCTTAACCCTGGAACAGCTGTAATAGCCCTGCAGTCAGTGTACACAGCACTGGATTCTTTTAAAGGGTTGGTATTTATTGCCCACCATTATAAAAATGCATCTAATTGGAGATTCATGAAGTACATAGCAAATTTTGGTAATTTAATTAATTGCCAAGAAGTCATCAATATTAAAAATGATGGATCCATCACTTTAAGGATGAAATTATTCTTGCTAAGGCTCAACTTTTATGGTTGTGGTTCAGAGCTGCTGTTGTGTGTCTGTCTTTATGCATTTACACACATGCACCTGAACAGTTGTGGGAATACCCAGTTGTTCAATGTGACATTAGTTCTTCATTATTCCTTGGTGTTGGTATCTCAAGGAATAAGGCAGGGAACTCCTGGGGCACAAGAGAATGTAATTATCCCATGAGTAAGTTTTAACTTTGTCACGATACACAGTCATGAGAAAGCAAAACTGAGGCTGCACAGGTATTTCCTCCTTCTGTTGTATGTAGAAAAAATGTCTTTTAGAGGAAAAAAAATAAGGCATTGGTTATGAGCAGCAGAACCTCCCCATGTGATTTTGGCAGGGTTAGAAATCCTAATTCTGGGCATAATAATAAAGCAGAGTCAAGGACAAGGGTTTTGGTCTCTTCAAGGATCCAGTGTATAAATATCCTGGTTAGGTTGTAGGGAGCTACGGTGTTGACTAATTTTGGTCACCAGCCTTTTAATATATGTGGTATATGCATGTGGTTTATAGGATATTAGGGGAAAAAAATACTTAGAATACTTTTCTCCATGTTTTTCTATATCACCACCCACACTGTCAGCTGCTGTCATATTTTTCTGGCTTTGATACTGTTATTATTAAAGAAAATAACAGATGAAAGTAACTTTGGCTACTCGTCTTCTCTGTAGTCCTGAAGTTCGTCATTTTGTGGTATCATGTGATTGGGAAGTCCTGGCTGCTAACACTAATGTTCTCTGAAAAGCCAGGCAGCAACAGGCCTTTCCAGCTTTGGTTTCTGATTTTATTTATTACTTTGTTCCTCAGAGAGCTAGAGCATGACTATATTTACAATGTGTTTATTTCCTCATACTTACACAGAAGTGGAAATGGTTGAAAAAATACCATGAATTTTTCTCTATTCTGTTTTGCTTTGTGTGAGTGAACCAGGCTGTTACATTCCTATGGGGAATGCAGTACCTGCTGTACTTACAGAGCATTTTGTCTTTGCCAGACCCAGATACTGCTTTAAGTGCAGTCAGGGTACAGGCACCACCTAGTAGGAGCTCATGCAGATTGTAGCTAAGAACTGGAAAAACTGACCCAAGTGTTTTGGTTATCATTCTTTCACTAAACTTCACATTGAATTATGGTATTAGAACAAAAGATAATCAGAGGAAGTTGTCCAATATTTTAACTGGAAATGTGAAATCAAGATGGGTGACATCTCAGGAGTGTGTAGTCAAGCCTCATGTTGCACTGAGTACCTTATGATTTTAACTCATCCATGCAAATGTACTCTGGTTTGGTGTATTCTCATAAAAAGTTTTGTAAACTCTGGTCAATCTGTCAAGGATCAAGTGTTGCATGGTTGTACTGGAATGAAAAGGCAGGAAATTTATTTTTTGCAGATTTTCCACTGATGAGCATGTTTCAAGACTCTGAACAGGATAAAAAAGATTGTGTTGCTTCATGTGAATATGTGAATATTTCTTATAGTTCTAGCTCAGCAGTATTTCTGGCATTTTTTCAATAGTTGACTTTCTCATACTTTGCAAAACCAAGAACACATTTTATAAAGCTCTTTTAGGATGGCTTCTTTAGAGATGTCTTTTTAATATTTGAGAATCGTAAGTGAAATTATGCATAGACATACCTGGTTGAATCAGTCTGTATATTTTGCATACTAATTTTATCCTGCCAGAGCTATTTAATTCAACCAAGTTACCTTTGATGTTTGTAAGAGTGCTGAAGTAAAACTGCTCTTTCCTATCTCAGGAGCTGAATAATTTCCAAAGGGATGCTCCATGGAGTGCCTGCACCTCTGCTTCTTGTAGGGTAGGGGGGAATTACACATCCATAGCACTTTGGTCATGTCAAGGATATCCTGGTATTCCTTTTTTTCCCAAAGTACACCTAACTTGTTTATTGCCTTGCAACAGCATAGCATTTCTGAATCTTTTTGAAAAGCTTCCCTTGTTCCCCAAATACATACAGATGTCTTGTTTTCAGAAACAGGTAAACTAGTGAAAACTGTGTTTGCAAATTCCACTTCAGAAGTGTTGAACTGTTTCTGTGGAATAGATGTGATTCAGTGTTGCAGGTCTATGTACAACTGCTCCCCTGTGGAGTGGGATGCTTTGACTTCAGGAGAGATGATAGCAGACAGGGGCTTTAACCTTTGGGTCATTTGACTGAGTGCTGCCTGATTTGCCATAGATCAAGTCATTTGTACGTGCTGGCTTCACTGGTCTGTGTGAAATGGCTTCAGTTTGCTCATGGAGGAGAGTTCTCCACGTTACAAGTGTCAAAAGATGTTGGTGGCTCTTGAGCAGAGATATTAATGTTTGTGAATGGGGCAGATGCCACCCTTCCCTGCAGGAAGGACACAGACACAGGAGAGTAGAGACACTTGTGCTGCTGCTGTCCCCACAAACGTGCAGTGGGTGCCAGTGCTGCTACATTACTGAGACAAAAATTGCCTCTTTTCTAAATTTCCCAGAAGGAAATAGAGTAAAATTACTAAAGAAGAAGTAGGTAATAACTAAGGAGTAAGAGCTAAGTCCTACCTTGTGTTGAACTCTAACTGTGCTACTCTGGAACTGTGAAACCCAATAGGGAGCACCATGGGTTCCTGGGCTTAGGGATGCTGTAAGCCCTGCCCAGTGCTCTGTCTCTCCATGGCATTCATCCTCTGCTCCTGATTCTGCTTCGATTCCTCCACTCCTTGTTCTCCAGCAGTGGCTGGCTCTGAGCAGTGGCCTGAAGCCTGGCTTGGCTGGGGCTGTAACATGCTAACCACAGCTCATTTGCTGCTGTTTGGTCACAGGTGCTGCATCACAACTAGCAGCCTTTATCTAGAAACCTGCTTCACCCCTTGCTAGTCCCCTGTTGAGAAACTAATGTTTGCTCATGTAGAATCACAATGCAAAATGTCAAGTCATTTGGAATTTGCCAGATGAGGAAAGAAAAGGGAGAAAGCCCCACAACAGAAATAACTTTTATGAGGGTGAGCCAAGACAGGCATTTCACTCCTCTTCATCATATGGTTTTATTATGTAATGCTTTAAATACAGAAAAGGAAGGCAGGTGGCAGTCAAAGAGCAGGAGAGGACACCAGCCACTGGAGAACAGGAGCATGTGTCCTTAGTGGAGATGAATATGAAGGAAGGAATACAGCCACAGACCTCATAAGATTAACAAAGGAGTACAGGTCTCAGCCAAATTTGAGATTGCTAAGAGCAAAAAGTGGATTCACACCTTATGATATCTTCTTTCCCTTGCTCTATATCTCTCTCTCCATGTTGTTTCAAATTCATTTTCCTGTGTGGCTCAAGGGCTTTTGAGATTTCTTTCTCTCAGGGTATGGCTTTTCTATTACTTTTTGTTACCACAAATCTTTTACTTTTGTTTTAGGTTTAATGTCATCTAGATGTTAATGTAAAATAGGCTGAGATGGTTGTGTTTTTTTTATGAGTCATAAACTGTTACTTGTTCTGTTTATGACAGTGATAACGGTAAGAGGCTAGGTATGTTAGACAGTTATAGAAAAAATTGTTTGGATTTGTGTTGGTCCTGGAAATGGACAGGTTTAAATAGCTATCAGTAGGCCATATGAACCAATAGTTCAGAATTTTAAAATAAATGAAAAAATTAAAAGAACCTTAGAGTTCTGCAGTTACCTGGAGAATCTGAGTGTGGAGGTGCTGTTTCACATTAACAAAATGTTCTCATTTGCATTCCGACAAGTCTCCAAGTTACCATGTTTTCAAAAAGGAAATATTTTACTGGCTTTAGACATTTCTATGTGTTAGATTCAGGTTAGCTTCATGTGAGAGTCTCAGGTAGCCCATTGTTTGAATTCTTGTGATGAGGAGTTAGGGACAATGCAGTTTGTTTAGTTATGACAGCAGCAGTGATACAAGAAACATCAGCTCATGTAAGTCAGTATCAGCTCTGTGCCATTCCCCTGGAATCTCACACTGGCTGTCTTTGCATTTACACTGTGTTTGTGCTATTGAAAGTCCCTTTACATCACTGCATTGTTTTGCTTGTAAGGTTGCAATGAGGCCAAAGAACTTAATTCTCCTGGCTGTTAAAGCACTTCTAGTGTTGTGCTGTACCCTCTCAAATTCTATTGCTTGAAGTACTCAATGCTGTGTGAGGTCCTACCACTCTAGAAAGAGAAATGTACTCAAAGTGTTTTTCAGTTCTCTGATAGAAAGCACTATGGCCCATGGAAGTGCCAGGTACAATTGTTATTAATATTCACATGCTACCATACCCTTAGCATCTGCTACTGCATTTCACTTATTCCTCAAAAATTTAGAGAAATGGTTCTCTGTCACTAGAGATCAGAAGGTTTTTACTGTCTCTATCACACACTTTTTACAGGTTACTTGTCTCTTTGTCAAAAATAATTCTCCCAGCTTCCTTCTGAGACCTTGATAGGTGGAAGTTTTTATTTAAGAACTAAAACCAGAAACAATGATTTTACAAGTACTACATACCTGTTCTATTCACTTTTCCTCCTCCTAAAGCACAAAGTCTTCATTAAAAATTATCCTAGTAGTAGTTTTCAGTCTTGAAATAGCTGGAGGTTGTTGAAATTTATTTGAATTTTTTGCAAGAAGTAGCCACGTTTGAATATTTTAAATTAACTTTCTCAATATGATCTAAACATGGAAAATTGTGTCATGCTGTCTTTTGCAATACAGCTGCAGATAGTAGTCACCCTTGTCAGGTCCAGCTGTGAAGTCAATATTTTTACAGACTGAACAACTCAATCATTCACTCACAGAGAAACTGAGCCACTACCCCAGACTCTTTCTCTAGTCAGTGGAGAGGGGAAGCAGGTCTACAGGGCAGCTCATCCTCTACAAAATGACCATTTCTAGGATGGATTGCACTCATCTTCCTTGACTGTGGAGATGCATAGATTATGTATCTAGGCTAAACACCCATGTTTCCATGTTGAGAAATAATCAGAGTTGACTCTTACCCTAAAATCATGCATTAACACAACCAAATAATATGCTTTTGGCATCCAAATGGAAGAGGACTGTAATTAGTCTTTATCTCTGAATCGTTACTCAAACAAACCTTTAAGGGAATTGTTCCTGATTAATGGTTACAGGACCAAGATCTGTAAGAACTTTTCTAGGACAGACTGTGATCTCCGCTGCTTTAATGAGTTTTAGTTCTGAGATTCATTATAGCTCAGCTGGCCTTATGAGTGGCCCTGAAAACTCAGTTCTCTCTGAGTGTGCTGCCAGCACTGAGCTGGATAGGTATTTGTATGGGGCTCTTGCAAACATACTTTTTTTTTTTCCCCTAAAGTGGAGTCCACTTTTATTTCTTCCAGCATGACTCTTGGTCTTCCTTTAATAGAATGTGTGAGAAACAGGGCTAGACAAATGTGATTATGTTCTTGGCTATGTAAATCAGAGTAACTTCACTGAGTGAAAACACTGTCCTACTCTTTCATTACAAGATGAAAGGCATGATTGAGGTCTTTCTTTACACTTGTACATATCATTCTCCAGCTCAGGAGACTTGTTCTTGTAGTCTAATGCTGTAAGTGGGGAATCCTCTGTGTGTCTGCTTTCTTCCGTTGATATAGCTGAAGTAGGTTTGCCAAGAGGATGTATGAATAATTTGTTAAAAATATTAGATGTTTGAATTGAAGGCAACTGAGAATTTAATCTAAATTTAAAATTTGTATGTGCTGTAAATGTAGTCGATTCAATAGGAGTATGTATAGAAATTGGAAAAAAGGAAAAAGACAATTTTCTTAGAAAATGGCGGGGAATTTTGTTCTTTAAGGTGTTGACCTTTTCAAAGTAACAACAAGTCTTCATGGCATAGCAAGTTCTTTTATCACCTGAGTTTTACTTTCTTTTAGTATTTCCTTTTCTTTTAACAGGTGTTTTGGATCTTAGCAATAGGGTCTCAAATGTTAGTTTTCATTTCAGAAGCAGTTGGTCTGGAATGAGACAGACCAGAGAGATCACTCTAATTCCTTCATTCCTCTTGTACTCTCCTGTATTCCCTCTGTTTTCTTCCCACCCAGTTGTTTCTCTCCTCCTCTACTAGAATTGCTATCCTCTCTGAAAGGACACTGTCAAGGAACTGACTGATCACCTTTCTACAGTACATAGCTTGATGGAGATGTCTCTGATTCAGGCTTTATGCCATGAGCACAGTGGGGTTTTTTCAGTCTCTAAGGGCTTGCTGTCTGCTGCAACCAAGCCATGTGTTTGTGCACTTTTTTGTTTTGTTTTGTTTTTTGATACCACAATGTGCTTTTTAGCAAAATGTGTTACTGTTACAGTTGTGTGAACTTGAATTTTTAAAATTCTCTTTTATTTTTAAGCATCCTGTCATGAACAGCTTCATCCTCCATCACTTAGTCACAAAAGGATGTTTTGGGTTTTCAGCCTCATTTAACGTTAGCTTAGCACTTAGTTTGTACAAGATCTGTACTCTTTCATCAGGAACAATCGATCTCTTCTGTCTTAGTGGGGTTCTGCTGAGATTTGAAATTTGGATCTACACTTGAGTAAAAATGTCAGCTGCTGAGGGCTGGGAGAGACTTGGGTTCTGCAGGTTTCTAGATGAGCCTCTATAAAGTTGTCTGCTGCAATAAGCATGTTCATAAGGTGCTCTAAATAGAAGTTAGAGATTTACTCTCTTACTCCCATCCTCTTTGTTGTCTTTTATGTCCAGGAAGGCTGTCTGGCCAAACTCACTTTGCAGAGTAGTACAGTTAATTTCCCTTAAAAGAATAAATGGAAAAGATTTTTTTTTTCCCTTGATAGCTGCCTATAGCAATGTCTTTCATAAGGTTCTCTTTATTTTTAAGAGAAGGAAAGCAAAGACTCAGAGCACCTCAGTCACAAGATGTAGATGTAGTTTTCTGAATGAGATCTTAGCTCTGTCCTGGCCTATTTACTGCAGTGGTTTCCAGCTGCTTCCCTCAAAACTATTCTAGGTGAGAGGGGCGTAGCTAAGAAGCAGTTGTGTGTGTAAGACTAGAATTTGTAGTGCTATTTACAATTTCTTGGCTGAGAGACTTGTAGGAGTACCTCTGATGGGTGTACACGTGAATAGAAACACACACGTGCACGTCTAGTCTCTGCTCCCAACTGTAACTCCTTAAACTTGGATTCCTTCTGCTCTCCTTTGTTGCTGTGTTAGAAATGTCTGTTTTTCAGCAAAGTGTCAGGAGTGTCATTTTATAAGCTAATTGGAGACTACAGAAAGGAAGAAAATCTTTAAACATTGATGGGCCTAGCTGCTCAAACTTCAGGTCTTTCTACCTGTATTAGTTTAACAGATGACTTTATTTTTCTGGGCAGAAAATTAAATGCTTCTTCACCCACATAATTTAGTAAATTGACAGAAAGACACCAGAGGGAGAGTGTATATTACCTAGTTAAAAGACACTGAACAGAAAGAATTAATTTGAAGGGTGTTTCAAACAAAAATAATGACATCATACCAGCAAACCTCAAATTGTTCATGGGAAGGAATTATCTGGATCCCTTTATTTCAATATTTATTTTTTAAAATCATGTAATCTCTATGCTATCAGTGGAATATATAAGACAGGAATATTGTGAAGGATGCTGGCTAACTGGTTTATATGAACACTCTGAGCTCAGGTTTGGCTAGACTTTCATCAGTATTACTGTTTATTCAGATTGGTTGCTGTTCTAATCTTACACTTTGCAAATACAAAATTTGATACAAATGAGAGAAATACCTGAACATTTAATTTTAATTTGTCTTCTGATTTTAAAATACAAGATATTTATAGAAGTACTTCAAAAAGAACTATTATTTCTCTCCTTCCACCTCACCTCTAGTAAGAGTTAATTTAGTGTTAATCAAGGGAAGTCTTGAGGCTGTCTGGTTTTTCAGAGAGCAAATGGCCTTCCTTTGGCACAGATGTCATTTCCATGCATCACCATCAGACTGTCTTGAAAAGTCTTAATCTTTATTTAGAATAGCAAGCAATTTGCAGTGTTCATACGGTTGTAGCATAAAAACCTGTAAAATCAGGTATGGTTCACAAGATGTGAGGTGTGAAAATGAGCAGTATGATATGAAAGAATAAAAATGCTTGTATTTCGCAGTTCATCTGTCTTCTAATGAGCAATTCAATTAAGTCTGGCCTTGTTAAGTAGGTGCTTGAAAAATAAGTCAAGTGATGCAGTAATTAGGAACACAGAAAAACAAATCCCTCCCTCTTTTAAATAGCAATCAAAATATTTATGTGGAGAAGTTACTATTGTGGAGCTTTTTATACATATTCTAAAATCCTCAGGTAGCTAAGTGGAAGAAAAACCTAGAGTGCAAAAATACAGGGCTGGAAAGCTTGAGGAGGCATTCAATGCAAATCTGTCAGTATCTCAGTTTCAAGACTCCACAGGGGAATGATCTAAAGAATATGTAAGTTTATAATAGGAACAAATTATACTTCTACCAGATTGTAAACAAATTGATCATAAAAGGTGAATAATGCATTTCATACTGGGTATTTGTTTCCAATATATGGAGAAAACTTAGCTCCAAAGTAATAGATGATACTTAAGGTAGACATTAATAATGAAACTGATTTCTGGACACTACATCTGATCATGAGAACATTTGCTTTATTTAATTGGTAGCTTACTGGTTTGCCCCACACACTTTGGTTTTGCTCATGGTCAACAATTTTTTTCTCTAGGACAACAACATTAAGTTAAATAGCAAGAGGAAAATGTAAGAGGCACCATCTACAGTGTTTGACAGAGTGGCATTTGGCTCAACTTGAGCTGTGTCACAGGAGCTGAGAGCTCATTTACTGTTGCCATTTGGAATTTGTAAGGCAATCTGTAAAGAACAGCTTCTGTCCAAATAACTTGTCTGTTTTGTAAAATTCTGCTTTCTTCACCAGTGGGAGAGTTGTCTTTGGTTTATCTGCCTTTGTCTTTCTCACTGTCACTGGTGCCCAGTATGGAACATTTTCACTCTTTCAGTCAAACTTACACCTGAGCAGGTTGAGGTGGGCTGGGCAGGTTTTTCTGCTGGTCTCAGTGGAGCCTGTCCCTGTCAGAGCTTTACTGAGCATCACTTTTAAAAAAACTTGAAAAGTCTGTCCTGTGCCCCAGCAAAGAGTTACCTGATGGAAAAAGGAAAATTAGCAGGTCTTGATATTAGGCCATGCCAGAGACTTCCTCTCTCAGCTCCTGGTGGGCATTGCCCAATTTATAAGAACAAATTATGTGTTTCAATGTCTTGATTAACATACTGGGTGGACAACCTGGCAATTCCAGTGATTTCTCTGCAGCAGGAACTGCCTAGAATTGACCAGATTGAACATAAATAATATAAAGTAGTCAGTAGAAACTGCTGTTTGCAGGCATGAGGAGCCAAAACAAAACAACTGCAAAACCCACCCAGTGCACAACAGCTTTGAAATGCAGAAAGTAAAGTTTTGTTGGTGAAGCCTCTGGGAATCACTGTGACAGCAATTTCAATGAGACAGAAAAGCTTGTTTCATGTAGATGAGAAACAGCTCAAACAGCCTGACTTGTTTCCTATGTGATGTGTTTCAGATTACTTATGTTTTTATGGGTGTCTCTTTTCAAATGTGCCTTCCACTACCACTGTGACAGTTGATTTCTGATCCTCCAGGAAGAAAATTGCATAAAGTCTCTTATTATCAACATCTAATTGATATTTTATTAATATAATTTATTTTAATTGCAGGACTTGAATGACATTTAAACAGCCATTATTTTCCCTATACCATGTGTTACCAAGTACATAGGCATGCTATATTACAATGAGTTCATTTAAAGGAAGATGATTCCGATCAGGGAAAGAATGTTTGCAGAATAATTTGGTAGAGCAGGACAGCCAAATGGATCGTGAGGTGGTTTGGGTGCTCCCAATCATGTGAAGTCAATGTAATGTTATTAAAATGCTTAGGATAATCTGTACTGGAGACTTAATATGGAAATCATGTATGGTGTGGGACTTAAACATAACACAGTCCCTGACTGCTGTGCTAAAGTGTTTTGACACTACACTGAAGCATCAAATCCATTTGATTCTTGCTCTTTCTTCTGAAATTATTACAAAATACTATTAGTGATTATTGTACTCTGAGCACTTTGTTGCTAGGCACTGTCTTGAGCCTGGTGGTAAATTCCCCATACAGCATCAGCTAGATGAGATTTTTTTTTTTTAAACGTAGTCAAATTTGTATAGCAAAATTACTCTGTAGACAGTGATTGGGAATCGGAAACCTCACCGTTATTGGCTGTGCTTTTCTGTTTTCTCTGTGGACAGATCTTCAGTTTCCTTTTCTGCTGGGGAGAGGTGAACTGGTTAAAAGATAAGAACTTGGTTGTAAGGTTCAGATATGATTGCAAGAATACTTAAAACAGCAACATAATGGCAGTGACAGAAATGCCAGCAGCAATGTTAGAATAGCTGAGGAAAAGTGAATAAATAGTTGCTACTCTTCTGTTTCTTTTTGAGATTGAATTAATGATGGCATCATGCTTCTCAGGAACAAAAGGTGGAGGTTCTGTGTTTCACTGTGACGCATTTGGGTAGTTAATAACCCAAAAATATAAAGGGAGTGGAGTGTCATGGAGTTGCTCTAAATGGCTCACCTGTGCAGGTGAGGTGGGAAGGAGGTAAATATCATCCTGCTGTCCTTGACAAACTTGTGTGGTCACATGCAAGTCGTTTGTGTGTTTGTGAGTTAGCTGTCCTTGGGCACACTCGTTATCCTAGGGTTTGCACTAAGGGCATAGCCATAACTCTCTGAAAGAGGGTGGTGCTGAAATGACACCTTATCTTCAGATTTTAACACCAAATTTGTGCGTCGTGCCTGAGGTTAATTCCTGCCCGCCCCCCCTCCCCCCCCCGGCAGTTGGCGAGGCATCTGACCAGAATGCCTTTTTCTGTCAATCCATCCTTTATTTTTTTAACTTCCTTGAGCAAAATATGCTGCTCTTGCGAAAACGATAAAATTTCCTCATAAGTTATTACTAGAAGGTGATAATTGTTTTATCAATAGCAGACACAGTCAATTGCATTTCAAATGCCTTTAGAACACGTTATCTGATCACACTCTCAGGCAGCTTTGGTTACTGTGTGTGAGTTATTAGCAACAGATGTGTAATTGTGAATAACTTCATTTGCTCAGGAGTTTCTGAGCTTTAAACTAAGCTCCCAGTGTGAACCAGATCATGGTTTGGGAAAATGTGTAGGAAAATTGCTGGGGAGGAGGACTAATTCCCTATGGTCCACAGCCGCACTGCAGCTGGTTCTGGGGGTTGTCCCAGAAAGCTGCCCTCCGAGAAGAAAATGGGAAGGTTGTCAAATAGCTGATGGATTGCTGATGTTTCTGTCACTCATCCTGTTCATTCAAATTTGTGTACTTGGCAGAACTGAGTGTTTCTTTGTTTCCTAGTAAAATCTTGATACTCCTTAATTGCTCCTGAAGGCTTGCACCAGCAGGGGCAATGTGCAGGGAACCTTTTCCAAAGGGGTTTCACTAGCTGGTGTTTGGGCTTCTGACAAAACTTTTGTCTCAGGTCAGTCCTTGGTTGTTAGAGCAGCAAGCAAGTTAATGAAAGTGAAATCTTCCATCCTTTGGCCAAAAATTATTCTTTTGGAGGGCAATAACCCTCAGAAATGTATTACTCTGCTGTCTTGTCTGTATGTGTATGCAAAAAGTAAAGTCTCTTGTAAGCTGTTGAAGTGAATACTTCATGTAGTAGGGTAACAATAAGCATGCTCTTGTCTCCACAAATACTGTTGTGTGGTGCTTCAAAGATCAACAATGTACAGCAACCTGTTCAAAGTATATGTGAAGATTTTAAAGCCAATTAGGAAGCTTAAGGCACGAATTTTTAATAGAATTAAGTACTGAGAGCTTAAAAAAACCACTCTGTTCCCCTAGAACAAAATACTAGTGTCAGATAAGATCACTAGAGGAAGTGGAGGACAGTGCCCAAAGTAATACCAGATGTTGCATTGTAAGTTGAATTGCTGCTTTGGGGTTGTGGTGGCCGTGCCATTGGTTTGGTGCCTGCTCAGAGTGACAGGATCCAACGTCTCCAAGCTGGCAAACAGCAGTGCTGCTCTGGCAGCGATGGCTGGCTGGGGCAGGAGTGCCTCTCTCACCTTCTCCCTTCTCTCTGGGCTTGAGTGCTGCAGAATCATTTGCTCTGGGTACTCAAAGTACAGGCTTAGAAGAAAACTACTGGTTTGTTTGTTTTGTTAATAAAGCAGGTTTTATTAATCTGCCACAGTCAAGGTGCACATGCTTACAGACTTACCTTACTTACAGTGCTGTGTTTCAGCAACCATGCAGTAGCAAACACATGAGGAACCATAAATTGGGTGCCCTGTACTTGTCTCTCAGTGACTGCACTTAGAATTCTGACATGCCCTTACCTGATTCTTTGCCTAAGCAGTGCTCACTGTGCTCTTGAGGATGTTTATTTTCTTTTAGACTGCTTTATAAATATAATGAAATTCTTGTAAATTGTAATTATTTAAACTTCAGCCAGAAGATTTTTGCACACATGGAATTTGAGCTTTTTGGGCATGTTACATTTGGTTTAAAGTTTTGTTTTTATTTTCTATATTTCTTGCACTTAAAAGTGGAAGAATGTCTCTGAAAAAAAGAAATAATCTAAAGTGTAGTCTGGTAAAATTTAGGGTATCTGAAACTAAGGACAGAGCATGGCAAAAACATTAATCTTCTGTGCCTCATGATTCCAGATTTAGCTGAAATCTGAAAATCATATAGTGTTGTATTTGCAATAGATATCTTAGCCCTTTCTTTTCATGAAAAAAAAAAGGGAAATAGACAGCAACCAAGCATCTAAAATATGTGTGGCATAGATAGACAAAGTTTGACCTGATTATATTTTATTGTTTATGACTCAAGAACATCAGCAGCTATCACTCTATTATTTTCTAAGTTTCAGTTTTCTCCATTTAAAAGTTATGAGCCATGTGAAAA
Source organism: Rhabdornis inornatus (assembly GCA_013397075.1). Taxonomy (NCBI): domain Eukaryota; kingdom Metazoa; phylum Chordata; class Aves; order Passeriformes; family Rhabdornithidae; genus Rhabdornis; species Rhabdornis inornatus. The sequence goes on along the minus strand of VWZS01008230.1, from coordinate 1,154,204 downwards.
AACATAAGTTTCATTTTAGTTGTTGATATAAATCAGAGCTTAGAACAATCACTTGCAACTCAGGGTCATTTCCAAACAACTTACTGTGTGAGTCAAGAAATTCTTTCTTTTTGAATGAAGTCAGATTTCTTTCAGAAAATTAAGGAAGATGTTTTCTCTAAAATGAGTTTACATAGAGAGTTTGGGGATTTTTCCAGGGGAAATATCACAGTAGTTTCATATCAGAGTTCCATGCATAATGCCTACTTTTAGTGAATACATCTATTCATTTTATAGACTTCTAGCTATTATTTTCAGGAATATACATTAAAATGGGGCTATCTCTCTATTTAGAGTGGACCAATGGATTGTATTTCTGCTTTTCACATTGGATTAACTTTTCAACAATAGCATAGGCACATCTTTATGCTTTTATTCCTTTACTTACTGTGTCCACACAATTTTTTGAAAAAACCCTCTTAATTTACCTGCAATCTGACAACAAGAACTAAAATACATACTTTGCTTCAGTAATGGCTGGAACTTTAACTGAATTGATTTAATGGAAAATACAGAAGGTGGATGCCACGACACTGGTCACTTCATTCACTTGTTTCACAGGAAACAATCACCATGACAAAGTCACAGATTTTTGAGAACATAGGAAACATGTTCCTGGGTCATACCAGTAGACTACTGTGCCCCAGTGTGCTCTCTCCAGAAGTGGCATCAGGAAGTGTTATTCTGTGTTTTATTCTGGATGCTTTCTGCAGCTGATTTCCTCATAGTCTAGCAGCATCCAGTAAATAGTTTTAACAGACTAAAAATTTGAACAACTTTTCTAATGTTTGATAACCAAAAATCACCTCCAAGATACTCTTCTGTGCTTTCTCTGATGGTTTTTTTAATGTTTAATGGTCCTTTGCTGTCATGTATGGATGCTCCCTGTTCTCAGGGCAGAAGACAACAGCACTGGGGCTGTGTGCCCTGGCTGAGTTACCTGGGGCAGCTCAACTCTCAGTTTGTGTATTTGTCCAGATCACTCTCAGCATCACAGTACTAATACAAATTAGCTTCACTGATGAAGCATTTAGGAATTACTTTTACTTAGAAACTCTATAATAACAGGGACAAAGAAATGCAAATGGTATCTCATTCTTTTCCAATATTTCAAGTAAATGGATGTACCGGTATTCCAAAGGCATGAAAACATTAACCTGTCATTGTACTGAAGTGTAGCCACGTCCTTCATGTTGGAAACATTTAATATATTTAAATGGGTACAGATACAGATAAAGCTGTAACAGAAATGCTATATGATGAGACAGAAATAGGAAAATGACATTAAATATTGAAAATTAAAACAGGAGAATTAAATATGGAGAAAATCCCTTTTTAAGAGCTGCCTGTTCTTAAGCAGATGGGAGGAAAAATTGGAGAAAGACAACTTAGCTGGCTCCAAAATATCAACTCACATCCTCCTTTCTGTCATGAATAAGGAATATTTTATTTATTTTTTTCTAGGAAAGGTTCCTAAAAGTATGTAATGCTTAGGCTTGAACATATAGTTAGGAAGTGCCATTCTGTAGAGCCTTTCATTGTCTGGGTGCTCTTAATGAGCCAATGCAGTGCTGATGGGGTGAGAGCACTTTCCTTTGTGGCTGTGCAGTGGGAGTATGGGGAGCTCAAGGAAGTGACTGATAAGCAGCCAGATAATAGACATGATCAGAATGTCAGAAATCCATCAAAAAGAAAGTAAAGGTTTGCACTAGGCACGTGTGGTCTCGAATGAGAGACTTCTCATACTTCAAATGAGAAGTAGTGCAGAAAATATCCAAACATGACATGAACAGAAGCATGAATTGATCACATTGTGCTTTTAATGACTGGGGTACACCTGCATGCTCTGCTTCCAAGCAAAATTGATTAGTTTAAAGATGTGTTTCAGTTCAGTTGTAGAAAATGCAGCAGAAGTTTTGGTTAATGCAGAATTTTTGATTAAAGAATTGATTTTGTTATATAAAGGTGCGATGTGGGCTGGATTCTTTAAATTTCTATACTGCATGGTTAATTTCCCCTGAGAGCTACTGAATGACTTGTCCCAAGTCATACAAAGTAGCATTTTTTCTGCCACAATTAGCATTTGGTTTAAGCATGATGCTGCTTTGGTCTGAAGTCATAGCTGGCTTTCAGAAGTTAAAAATTGGATATAGATTTGATAATACTTTGATTTCTACATTAATAACAATCCATTTCTGTTCCTCTACCTCTCCAGGGACTGCTGTTTTGATGTTTTGGGGTTTGGCAAAAAGAAGCAGGAAACTGAATAGCAATGTGTACCCATTTTTGTGAGGCCACAGTTCCTCAGGTGCCAGCCCCCATCCTGAAGCATGACCAAAGCTGAGGCCAGGTCAGGCTGCTCAGGAACAGCTCAGTTATGAAAATCTCCAAAGGGGCTCAACACCAGCTCCCCTGACACCTGTTTTACTGTTTGTCAGAAAGATGTTTCTTAGTTGTTAAGCAGACTAAGGAGGATATTCAGGATCTCACAGTGTATTCCAGTAGTTTTCATTTTGTGGATTTCTCAAGGAGTTCCTGTGTAACAAGAATCATTTAAATGTTTGGAGTATTTTATGTTGTTTACCCTTTTTAGTAAATGTCTTCCCTAAACAGGTGTATCCCTACTCTGTCTGTCTTAAGCAATTGAAAATCAGCTCATGCCTGCCTCGTTTTTCAGTGGCTTAGTTGGAGGTTTGGAACAAACAACCTTTAAAATAGGATTTTCAGACTTTTAATAAAACTTTGTTGTTATGCAAGCTGAGAGAGGGATAATCAAATTTCATACTTCATGCCAATATGCTGATCATCACAGGAGTTCAGGAGAAAGTTTTCTTTGGATTTAGGCACTGAAGAACTTGCTGCTCTTCATTTTCCATGTAGACCTCACAGAAAGGTTAGGTTGCTAACAGATGAAAACTGCTGGATTTGAAGGATCTCACTACCAAATCCTGGACACTGTTCCTCAAGTCCTCTGCTTATTCACAGTAATGAGATGGGTTTTTCAGGCCTTCATGGAGTTCACTTTACAGTGTTTGGTGGTGGAGTAAGTTCAGAGTATGCTTTTAATGAGCAATGGTGCAGTAAGACAGAGGTAGAAAGGAATACTCAAGACCTGGCAGACACTACTGTGTTTTCCTGGCAGACATCTCAAGGAGAGGGGAAGGAGGTTGTCAAGGCACTCTTCCATCTCCACACTGGACAATGAACTTGTTCCATTCTGAATGGGGAAAAAAGGGTTACCATGAGCCCTTGCATCACTGTGTATCAGGAATTGTGTGTTGGAATTTGAATTACAATTTTGAAACCAGTTGTGTTCTCCAAAAGTGGAAGTGGCAGATCGATATTGATTGAGAATTCAGAATTCTATCACAGACAGTGATGTCATCTCACTAGGTGGTGCTGCAGAATCATTTTGCCTAGAGAGAGCAATGTGCTTTGTGTGATGATTAATGGCTACTAAACTTCTGAGAAAAAGCTGAATTCGATGCTAGAGTTCCTGTCTGAGAAAGTTATGGGGTTTATACTTAAAACTTTTTAATACATAGAATCTGAACTGTAATAAATAATTTTAGCTAAGGAGGAGTTGAAGTAAATCATCACTAGATGAGATGAAATGTAAGATGCAAATACTGCTTGTTTTCAATCTCAGATTAAGGAATAAGGTAAAAGACAAAAAATAAGAACAACAAAGAAAAGGCAGAAAAGGGTGAAACTGTGCTTGCTATGACCAAATATTTTCAAGGTTTTGATGGGACTCATGGTGCTGTATCACCATGATGGAGATTGACTTTTTGAAATATTTTGCTTTGGAGTACCTTTGATTTAAATTATCTCTTGCTGTTTTGCTCTTTCCTGAATATTAATGGTCAAATTTAAAGAATGATTTTTTTAATAGACATTTAATTAACAAAATATTAATTTATATTCTTATGAAATTTGAGATGCAGAGAGCTTATTTCCAAACTGATAGCAGGAGTCTACAATTTGAAGAATCATTGTCCAAATCTGAAGTTGTTTCAGTACATGCTAAGCACGGAAGAAATATTCCCCACTGTTATTCCAAATTCCTATCCTTAGAGTTCCCCAGGGGGAGGTACAACTCCCCTTGCTCTTACCCTAAAATGTCAAGGAGGAAACCTTCTATTGCAAACATGCAAGATTAAATGACAGGACTTTAGTTTAATCCAGGTCTCTGCAAAACCAAGGAAGCCAGTGCAACACATGAGCTAAAAAATCAAGTATAGAAACAGGAAAAAAGTGCTTAGCAATGTTATTGACCTCACTGAACATGGCCCCATCAGTAATTCCACCTGGGAATGTCAGATGGATCAAATAGCAAGTCAAAATAATTTGAATATAGGTCATAAGTATTCATCAGTACCTGCAGAGCCTCAAAGTTCATGGACAGAATTAGGCAAAATGAGCCAAAGAGGTTCAATACTGAGAATAACACCTACAGCTTTCATTGCAAATCCTCGAGGATCTGGTATATTTTAGTCTCCAACCTGAATACAGCTACAGTCATAATGAGACAGTTTGTCCCTCTGAGGACTGCTGCTATGAGTGCTTAGCATACAGAACAGCCTCAGCTGTGGGTCTGCCATGACTCATTTCCATGAACCCAAAAGCTGCCCGAGGTTCCCCTGATTTAAACATGCAAACCACCCAGTGTCTTGCCAAGAGTCATTGGTATGCTGTCCTGTGTTCTCTTCTGAAAGCACCATAAGAACATTAAGTATAGCAGAGCAGAACTAGGCAAATAATGGATTTTTTTGCTTGACTGCTGAAACAAAAGGAAAGTAAAAAGAAATTAAGAAAAATAAATCAATCTGACACAGGTTTGTGGTTTTTTTAGAGGCACTTAGAATAATACCACTTGGAGGGAAAGATATAAATACTTGACAGAGAAGCATTCTTTTTAACTCCTTAATTTTTATAAAATTAAATTTGACATAATACTATTTGAAAGTGAAAAGTTGTGAAGTTTTATCTTGGAAGTATATAAAATTGCTGGTATTTCCACTACTTTTCATTTGAAAATGGATGACATGCTTCATATAAACAAGTGACATTTTTATAGATAATTTTTGCCCTTGCAAGAAACTGCAGCTCTGTCTTGTAGTGAATATGATATTCATGAATGGCTCTAGAGCAGAATTCAGAATGGGAAATGGGCTATTTGAGATAGAATTGCCAAATGGCTAGCAGTGTTCTTTTCTGTTACTAGGACTGCTTCATCATCCCCCTCTTATGGCTTATGTACATTGATGCATGACATGATTTCTATGATGAGAGAAACACAAAAGTTATTTGTGTAAATGGTGTAATCTTATTGTTTGGTATAGAGCTTTCTTCTCTTAAATACTCCTCTCTAAAACCAGGATAATTTTTATTGAATAGTTTAAAGCTGCACTTAGTATTATTGATGTTGTCACAAATCATAACTACTTGGAGTTAAATATGAGGTTTGTGTTTATTACAATGAATATGGTGTTCTGTTTTAATCAGCCTTTCACAAATAATCTTGCTCTTTTTTTTTCTGGGTGAATGAAGAGCAACTGTTCTCAGGGGAAATTGTTTTGATCCCTAGGATGTCTGGTATATTGTGCTTAAAATATTTGTTTATGCACAGAATTTATTGGAAGTATTGGAATTTAGCTAAAAGTTAAGATAAAGCTGCCCTAACTTTCAATTCCATTGTAAAGCAGAAAATCAGTAGGACTGGATAGAAGCCTTTATGCAGTTTAGTCACCAAGGCTAAAGGAGTGGTACTCAGGGGTCCCAGTATTGGTCTTTTTAGAGATCCTGGTCCAGTCCAGCTGCTCTGACAGAGCATACCCTCTGCTGAAGGGGGAAAGAAGATCCCAGCAGGACAATAGCCTGGGCTGCTGACAGCTCATGTTCCCAGAAGTCCTTCTAGGTCTGGTCTGCTCTCTGTGCTGTGCCAGCTGTGCACATCAGGGAACCCAGGGCTGTGATGCTGTTCCTGCAGCAGCAGTGGTGTCCCCATGGCCAGCTCGGGACGCTGCTCCCCTGCACCAGGGACAAGTTCAGCCCTTGGTTTCAGGGGTAGGAGTGCTGCTGGCTGCAGAGAGCCCAGCAGAGCTTGGAAAAGGAGTCTGGGGCTCGGCCAGCCCATGTCAGTGCCTCAAAGGAGAGAGCTCTGTGTGCCAGAGCTGGTGATGCTGACCCAAGCCAGGGATTGCAGGACAGAATCCAGTCTGAAGGGGGATTGTATGCCTTCAAAACCTCTCAAATCACTATTTCTTTTCCCCACAGCCAAAGCATCAAGCTAATGATGCCAAAGGAGGAAGATTTAGCTTAGTTGCTATGGCAAAATTAGAGAGGGGACAGAGCTGACAGAAAAAGCGTGTCATCCTCAGTGGCTACTCCAGCTTTCTCCTTTTTTTTTTTTTTCCCCAACCCAGGAAAGATTTGAGAGAGAGAAGAAGGGGTTATATATATGTGTACTCTATCTGTGCTACATATACACATTGCTACACATTTTTGTTGTATGATGTAATATACACATACTGGCATTTAATGCAAATTAATAGACTTCTGAACAATTAATTTTCATTATGAGATTTACTCATAATGAATTCCAATTTGGCAGCCTCCTGCAGTGCTTAATATTACATCTGCTTAAGAGGCAAGATGATAATTCTGCAAACCATATTCAGATTATTTGCTAAACCTTGGAGCAAGTGACTGTGAAAATAAATATATTAGCAGAAAGGAATATTGTAGTACAACATCTACATTTTGTATTGTAGTCTGTTTGACTTGGCTTGTTGTCTGCTTTAAGGCAAAAAACAAACCAACAACAACAACCACAAAAACCAATAAAATAATACAAACGTTTACTTTGTCTTTTGTAGCAATAACAACAGTACTTACTTTAAAAAAATATCTTTTTCTAAAATGTGTTAGATTATTGTCTGAAGCCCTTATTGCAATTTTATAGGGATTTGTCCTGGGTGAAGTTAGATCCTGGCATTACAGACCTCATTGCACTGATTAAGCTCTAAGTAAGGAATCCTGCAAGGTTACCTGGCTGAGCCAGAATTCTGAATGATTTGCAAACTGGAATGCCCTGGGGTATTTGATGAAATGGTTGAGAATATGATCACCTCAGGGAATGAGGTTCTTTGAGCTGCAGGTTGCTCCAGTCTGGAATCTGATTGACTATCTTGTGAATAGGTCCTTTCAGCTAAGAAAAATAAAACTTTTAGCAGTTACATTTTATACTTTGGTTTAAGGAAAATGCTATATTGCTATATTCCTAATATAAGCAAAATCTCAAATCTTAATTGCTTTTATGAATCTTTAGTTCTCTATTTCTTTTTCTTAGTTCCATGTCTTTCCTCAGAGATGAACAAAGTCTGAGGCATGACTTATTCTTTATACTGTGTGTCACTTTTTTGTTAATAGTTTTTTAAGACCCTCTTGCTAGTCTTTTGAAAACAAAAGTTTATGTTCTTTGGTAAATGAAGTACTTCATGTGGGTTTTTTTGTGTATAAGGCAAGTTCTTGCCAAACTTTAATCAACTTTTTGCCTTTCTTTAAATTTCTGGTAAAAATTCAGCAGCACTGTTAATTTATGCCGCGCTGCTTAACAGCTGCTTAATCTGAAATAATATTTTATATGTTTTATATTTTATATGTTTTCTACCCTAAAAGAACAAATATATGTGACAATTTATAAGTCTTATTTACTGAGTGTCTTGTTGCTTAGCTCACAGGCTTGTATTGCAAAACTTAAGGCAAAGGACAGGTAAAACTAAGGTATTGACTGGTAGGACAAGTTAATTATATAAATTTGTCTCTAGAAACACTTCCTAGTCTTTCCATCCCCAGTATATTTTGTTAAAAATTATTTAACTGAAGAAATAATTTGATCTTGTCACTTGTGCCATCACTTGTATCTAAACTGAAGCTATTCTAATATTTTTAATGCTTTAAAAGTCATTGCTACTCAGCTGGGAACTGATTTTATTTGTGGCTAGTAGGAGCATTTTCCTTAAAAGTAGAAATTGCATAGGCTTGCTACCTTGTGGGCATGTGGATTGTCTTGCAGTAATCAGAAAAGAATGAGAAACGTGGGTCAGAGTTGGGTGGTCACCAAAACTGAATGAGTAGTGTGGACTGACTGGCTAAATGAAAAGGGAATGCTAAATAACAGAATAATGACATTGAAAAAAAATTAAGCAAAAATTACTGAGATGTGGTTGTGTAATACACATGTATTTAATTAATTTGATGTTTCTGATTTCTCTTGTTTTGAACAAGAAAATTTGAGAGGAATTTCGATGACACAAAAATAAAATTGATGGAGATGATAAGCTGTATGCACACAAGTTATTAGGACAAGTAAATCCATATTAGAAGCAGTGTAGCTGCAATAAAGTAAATAAATATTGTAATTTTTAACAAGATGAACTGACAAGTAATTTGTGGGTTTAGTAGAAAATGCAGTCAAGCATAAACTCTTTTCTTTCTCATGCAGAGTAAAATGCTTATTCTGACGATTAAAGCCTCTAAATGTCTATTGCTTAGTGTTCTTCATCCTCTGGACTTTGATATTCCCTCAGTGAATTATCAAAAAGGCAGTGACTTTTACAATATGGCAATTGTAATGTTTTACACATTTTTGATAAGGAAAATTTTTTAAAACTATCCTAAATTTCACTAATATGCAGAAATACAGCTGCCTTTTATGTGTTGTTCATATCCATTGAATGTAGAAATGGTGAACAATGGCACTGGTGTCATTAGTTGCTCACTGGGGGCCCCCAGTCTTGTGGTTGAGTTTCACTGACAAGAGGTGTTAGTCTTCATGTTTAGAAACCTTCCTGAGGCATTGTCATAAGCATAATTTATGTCACTTGGGACAAGGAATGAAATATATATCTGAAGATTTATATAATCAGTGAACTGTTATAAAAATGATAAGCCTTATTTGTCAAAAGCATGGCTGTGTTGCACGCACAGTGCAGAAAGGGGTTTCTCCCTTACAGTGGGTTTTATAAAGATAATTTTCAGGAATATCTTCTGGCAGGATTCTTGGCACCTCTTCAGCTTTCACTGCAACGTGCAGAGCCATGGGTACTGTGGGCACCTTTCAAGATGTAGGCATTGCCTCTGTCTTAAGGTGTTCCTGGGGATTGTGTTAATGTTTAGGGAATGTTGGTTTTTGATGCATATGGTGGGTTGTGTTTTTGTTGTGTAGATTTGATTGTTTGTTTTTTTGGTGGGTTTTTTTGGCG